>OX465281.1:123559791-123725587 GCA_949987705.1 Thereva unica | reverse complement strand
AGTGTTGTTAGTAATCACACTCCAAAAGGAAGAAGTTGCAAGTCAAGCACTAGTTCATCAAATCAACCAAAACAACCAGAATTAGTTCCATTGAATCAACATCATTTAAGGGGTCGAGGCAGACCAAGACTGATACGTACTGGGTTGAGAGGTCGACCTAGAAAATTATTTCAAATTTCAGATACTTGTGAAGAAGGCATTCCTATTGAACAAAAAGACGATGACGACGATGATGGATTTGCTGGTGTTGCCGAGGTATCACTCAATAAAGCTATGAGTGGCGAAGAAAAGGAAGCCTGGGAACGTGCAATTCAAGCCGAAGTCAAAAGTTTAGTAAAAAATGATACATTTGAAATTGTGAAACATAAGGAAGAACAAAATATAGTTGGCTCTCGTGTTGTTTTAACGAAAAAATATCGGCCAGATGGATTAATAAATTGTTTTAAGGCAAGAATAGTAGCCAAAGGATACAGCCCAATCGGCATCCGAATATCCGACGACTGCATCATTTGATTTACTATAAATAAGTCCTAAATCTTTAGTTCCAGCCAGATATCTTAAGACTCTCTTTGCCTTAACAATATGCCACCTCTTAGGGCAGCTCGTGAACTGCGCCAATCTTGTAACAGTGTTAGAAATGTCGGGTCTTGTAGACACCGATAGGTACATCAGGGCACCAATAAGCTCACGATATGGGAACTTCTCATACGAGTTATCACTTGTTTCATCATTAATGGATTCGTAAAACTTCAATTCTGACGGTGTAGAAACAGAATTACATTTACTCATTCCAAACCGTTGTATGATGTCTAGGATATAACTTCTTTGGTTTACCGTTATTTTATCTCTGGATTGATTAATTTCAAGTCCTAAGCAAAATGTTGCTAATCCTAGATCCTTAACTTCGAACTTAGCTGCAAGTCCTCTTTTAACTTCCTCTATCCATTTAACATTTTTAGATGCAATTAAAATGTCATCTACATAAAGTAGCACGAACAGGACATCATAATTGCGATGAGCATAATAGAGGCATGGCTCACCAATGGTTGGACTTAACCCTAAATTTTTCAATCTCTCATCTATAGCCTCGTTCCATTTTCTTCCACCTTGACGAAGTCCATATAGCGCCTTGTTTAGTTTACAAGCATCACCACCTGCCTTTATAGCTTTCTAAAGTATTAGCCTCTTATTACTTATAATTTTGTCATCGCTGTGAACAATTTTCTGCAACGTATCTTCGAGCATATCAGGCATCTCCATTATGACCTCTTCATCAAGTACACCATTTAAATACGCAGTTACAATATCAATTTGATGCACCTGTAGGCCGTAACTTGCTGATATAGCCATCAACATACGAATGGTTTGTAATCTAGCTACTGGAGCAAATGTTTGGTGATAATCTATTCCAAATCTTTGGCTGTATCCTTTGGCTACTATTCTTGCCTTAAAACAATTTATTAATCCATCTGGCCGATATTTTTTCGTTAAAACAACACGAGAGCCAACTATATTTTGTTCTTCCTTATGTTTCACAATTTCAAATGTATCATTTTTTACTAAACTTTTGACTTCGGCTTGAATTGCACGTTCCCAGGCTTCCTTTTCTTCGCCACTCATAGCTTTATTGAGTGATACCTCGGCAACACCAGCAAATCCATCATCGTCGTCATCGTCTTTTTGTTCAATAGGAATGCCTTCTTCACAAGTATCTGAAATTTGAAATAATTTTCTAGGTCGACCTCTCAACCCAGTACGTATCAGTCTTGGTCTGCCTCGACCCCTTAAATGATGTTGATTCAATGGAACTAATTCTGGTTGTTTTGGTTGATTTGATGAACTAGTGCTTGACTTGCAACTTCTTCCTTTTGGAGTGTGATTACTAACAACACTTCTTTTAGGACTACGAACTTGTACATTTGTATCAACAATTTGTATGCCATTGTCATTATCACTGGAGGTATCTTTATCATCATCTTCCTGATCATCCAAGAAATCTACTAATTGCTCATCTTTAGACGAATCTGGAGTATCTTTCACAAATTTTACATCTCGAGCAATCACTATTTTTCTTTCATCCGGTAACCACACTCGGAATCCTTTTGCTTCACGAGGATACCCAACAAAAACACCTTTTATTGACCTAGGAGCAAACTTATCTTTGGTTGGAAGTTTGTCCAGTAAATATACAGGAGATCCAAAAACATGGAGGTTTGATAAATCTGGTTTCTTTCCTTTTAACTTCTCATAAGGAGACATTCCACCAAGAGCCGACGTAGGCGATCTGTTTCGAATATAACAAGCTGTGGCTACAGCTTCAGCCCAAAATGTCTGAGGGAGCTTTGATTGAAGTAACAAACATCTTGCCATTTCAACAATAGTACGATTAAAACGTTCTGCTACGCCATTTTGCTGTGGAGTATGGGGAACAGTTAGTCGGCGTTGAATACCGCAGCTTTTAAGTAAACCATCAAATTCAGTACTACAGTATTCTCTACCGTTGTCAGACTGAAGACATTTAATATTTTTTCCCGTCTGATTCTCCATATAATTCCTGTATTGCTCAAACGCTGATATAACTCCATTTTTCTGTCCTAGAAGGAAGATTTCTGACCACCGAGACGCATCGTCTATGAAGGAGACAAAGTACTTAGCTCCATTTAGTGATTGCACTCGAGTTTTGCCAACAACATCCGAATGAACAATCTTCAACAGCTCACTACATGGTGATGTACTTTTCGTGAAAGGTAAACTAGTCATTTTTCCTCTTATACAAATGTCACACTGTGGAACTTCTACTTTTCCAGCATCCAATCCCATTGTATCTTTGATTACCTTGACCACGTCCTTAAAATTTAAATGACCCAACTTCTCATGCCATTTTCGGAGATCATCTTGACTTACAAGTGCAGATACCTTAGCAAACTGGTGAGTCTGTGAGAGAAAATACAAGTTATTCTTTCGAATTGCACTGAGTCTTACCCTGCCATTTTGATCAGTAATTGTCGCTGAATCTTTGGTAAAAGTTACCTTATGGCCCTTATCGGTAATTTTAGCAACTGATACCAAGTTCGACCGTAAATCTGGAACAAATAAAGTGTCCTTAAGCTCAACCATCTTTGGACATCCTTCACGATTCATAGCAATCATTACATTGCCAGATCCTTGGACATCTGTGGAAGAATTACTGGCTAAATTCAGGGTTCCACAGGTTGACTCTCTCAAGACATCAAATTTTTCTCGGTTGTTGCATAAGTGGCTAGTACATCCGCTATCTAGAATCCACGGTTCATCTGATATTGAATTACATTCTCTAATATTATGAGAAAGAGCACCAAAACACACGGCATATGATTCATCTACAGCATTAGCTACTTGCTTCTTTGAACTACGTCCATATGAAGACTTTGTCTTACTAGGTTCTTTACACTCTGGTGATTTATGGCCAAACGCTCCGCAATTATAGCAGCGTATTTTATTTGTATTCTCAGGTTTGGTACCGTTTCGATAGAACTTCTTATATTTTGATGCCCTGGAATCATTTCGAGTAGCCATTGCTCCTGCTGCTTGTACAACTTCATTATTAGTTTGAGTTTCAGCATGCTCCAATATCTTTGCCTTTAAAACATCTGACGATGGCAACTCATCACGAGCTTCAATTGCTAATCTAAACTGCTCAAAACTAGCAGGCAAACTATACAATAATGCAATTGATACAACATCTGGATGAAAATTAATCCTCATTGCTGCTAATTTATCCAGTGCACCGAAAAAACGACGAACATGTTCTCTAATGTCACCTCCTTCATGTAGTTTAGTGAATAATAAGGTCTTCAACAACTGTACCTTCTTCAGAGGTCCTTGAGGAGCAAAAACAGTTGCTAATTTTAGCCACACATCCCTGGATGTTTCGCAATCACTAACGTGATGTAGCTCATCAGCTCCAATCGACAATATCAAATCCGCTTTAGCTATTTGGTCTTTCTCAAGCCAATTTCTATCCTCAATTTCTCTTGACGCTGCATCATCTCCATCTGCATCATCTCCATTTAAACTCGACGGAATAACCTTGGTTCCATCAACATAAGCCCAAATACCATTTTTCACTAGCATGGCTTGAGCGTGAATTTTCCAGGAGTCATAATTGTCCTTTTTCAGCTCACAGATTTTGATGAGACTCATTTTTTTTTCTATCGACGCGTTACTATCCTCTTAAGTTTTGTTCAACCAAATATTTGGACCGAAATCGCTTCTGGGCCCATAACCTGTTAATAGAAACTTCTGTTGGGCGTTGAACGTGTTTATTAAGAGGAACAAAAATTAACTAAACAGAACAAAAATAATATTTCATAAGTCAGCTCGTCAATGCTAACTCAACTTTTGGTCGAAAATAGAAAAATTTTTATATTCTGTACAAAGCAGAAATTAAAATTTGCCGCACCGTATCCACCTCCAGACAAAAAAATATGATTTCATAAAAAAATAAAAAAAAATAAAAATCTTCCACGACTAAATTTTTCCCTAAACCTGAAAAATCGTTTTTAAACAAAACAACAACAAAAATTCCGAAAATTTTTTCTCAAAGAACGGAGGGCGCAATCGCAAGTATCCCAATTCATGCGATTATGTATATAGCAATCGCAATCGCATTTTTGGAATCAGTGTAAGTAAGGCCATCTATGTCCAAAGCCCGCAAACAAGGTTACATACATTAATGTACGTAACCTTGTTTGCGGGCTTTGGACATAGATGGCCTTACTTACACTGATTTCAAAAATCCATGTTAAAACTGAGACTCAAGAGCTTTCGAAATATATAAAAGCTGTCTATCGGTTTCGCTGCTTATGTACATTGAACTTTTGAATTCATGTATACAGCAATCGCATGAATTGGGATACTTGCGATTGCGCCTGCCGTTCTTTGAGATTTTCGGAAGTTTTGTTGTTGTGTTGTTTAAAAACGATTTTTCAGGTTTAGGGAAAAATTTAGTCGTGGAAGATTTTTATTTATTTTTTTTATTTTTTTATGAAATCATATTTTTTTGTCTGCAGGTGGATACGGTGCTGCAAATTTTAATTTCTGCTTTGTACAGAATATAAATTTTTTTCTATTTTTTACCAAAAGTTGAGCCTGAGAAAATTTCAGTAATAAGTTTAAAATTACATATGGAAGAGGTTTTTATCATATCGAGCCCTTCCCGCCGTTTTATCGTAACCGCCAAAAAGTAAATTTTAGAGGAGAAGGTTTTTCTTACTTATTTTTGTATCTGTTATTTGTAATTTGCTGAAATTAGTTAGGCTAATTATTTTATTAGTTAGGCTAGTTTAATCCGATTAATGTCAAAATTGGTGGTATGTTTCGAAGGTTAAATTAAAGTCGTTTTGCGGTAAAAAACGAATTTTCGAAAAATGTCGCTTACGATAAACGGCGGGAAGGGCTCGATATAGTATCACAGGCAATGAAGTATTTTGCCTCATCATTAAGATTTGATGTTTAATGATATGGGAAAAGTAAAATCTTTCTTTATGTAAAACCATTCCATGCTAAACTGTCGCACTTTACTCCAAAAGAATATTTTAAATTTATAACGCACCTGGAATTGTAATTGCTTTATAAATATAATAAGTCTTGTGCACTCTCTTCCACACCACCTAAGAGGTCGAGTACAGGGCGCGTTTTTTTATATCGTGGTGTCCCCAGTAGGCATAATTCACGGCTTTCAATCAAAAGATCCTTTCGCATTCAGGCATTGCTTTGGATTTAGGACCTTGGCTATAATGATAGATCCACATAAATTATCATCCTGGAACTGTAAAACAATTGAATCCTTCTTTCCAAAATTTACAGACAGCATAACAGGGACAGGCTGAAGTGTACTATAAACCGGCTTTACTTGGTATTTACTGGTTTTGTTAATATTCATCTTCTCATCTTTACAATTTTTCCGCAACTGCTTGTACAGGGTCTGTCAGGTATGCTAGGACTCCTATTAGTTTGGCGCTATAAAATTTGTAAATAGAGTATTACTAACACCCTATATGTAACAAATAAAAGGCTTTACTTCCCAGCGGGAAAACTAGCGAGGGGTTACTCAGGTAACCCAAAAGAATTCATTAATGATTTGTGTAACCGCTTACATGGTAATTGAAAAATTCTACTGCAAATTTAGTAAAATGGAGGTCTTTACATTGTAATGGATAGGTAAGCGACTAGGTAATGACTTGTGAAATACTTTCGTTGGAAATGTGATGTGCTTTTATTATTCTTTGTCTTGTCGAAGCCTCTCTTCTTGAGTTTATTCCGTCCTCCAAATTCGTTCGGTGTGGATCGTGCAGTGCAGTCAAAAAGATATCTTGCTAGTAAAATTCTCACCAAATGTAGCTGAAATGCAATGGTAATTTTGGATAGTAATGTTTTTAATGCTAAAAAGGGTAGCCAGAATTTTATTCTGCGTGCCATACATGGTAATCTATGTATTCACTTAATACACTTCACCTCTGAAATAAGTCCTCGTTTGTAATGCCTACAGTAAGTACTTACCGTCATAGGACATCCCTATGTAAAAGTAAGCTATTATTTCATCACAAAGATCATGGGTCCATCTCATTATCACCTCGCTTACCTAGCCATTACATTTCCCGCTGGGTGTAAAAACGGAGAATATTTAAATACTTTTATCAGTTTTATCCTGTAAACTTCCGAAGTTATCGTCGAAGGCGAACTGACAATCAATAAATCTTGGTGCTTCCTGTGTAGATCAACAAATTACTTGCTAAACATACAACATTCTATCGCCACTATCTCAGTACCATCGAAATAAACCCTCTCCTGACTGCACGGCAATATTATTCCCTCAGCACCAAATTAGACAACTCGTCTCACTCCTTCCACCTGCAGCCCTCTTTTCGGGCACTCTACAAAATAGGAAATCCTTTCTAAAAAGAACAACTGGATTCTGGAATAATCGGTTAGTACATATATCCGAGCTCATACAACATCCCAGAATTCAAACGCAGAATTCCTCGTCAATTCCACCTCCCAACGATCATAATGGTTAACCTATTCCACGCTTGTACTAATCTTACTGCAAAACAATGAACCATGATATGACATCTAAATAATGGACTAGTTGTACAAGAATTATTTTGGGAAATTTGTTCAAAAATCGTACAACATTTTTCAAGTTTTTTTTTTTTGATTTTGATTTGATTCAAGGGTGGTTGACCGCATTGAAAAAGAGGTTATAATAAATGTTCCAATTTATTTTTGATATTATTTCATCAAAAATATAATTTAAACACATAAAAATATTGGTATCATTTTTCAAATACAACCTGTATCTAGGGGTGGTTGAAAATGACTTATTTCTTCTTAACAATACCAAGCAACCAACCTGCAATCCGGTAGCAGCAACAATTACCCAAAACGTAGAAAAAAGCTGCTGTATAAAGTTTATTTTTAAAATATTACTACTTCCCTTTAGTTTTATCCCCTTAATGCTTGATAAAATTTGGCTAGATTAAATAAAAATCAACCACCTTCGCAAATAAATATAAAAAAGAGTGCATTTAATTTGATTATTATAATTATCCTTATCCTTATAAAGGGGTGTATTTTATATTTATAAGGGTGACAAACATATTTTATTGCAGTCCTAAAATTTCCTGCTGATTTTCATAATCAGCCACCAAAAAACATGAAGAGAAATAGTTTCAAAACGGTGTTTCGACACCCCTCCCCCTTCCATTCCTTTGCGTTGCAAATGGACTTTTCGCTAACTAATGCAAATAAGTCTCATAAAATCAAAAAGTCCGAAAACTGAAAAATCATGAGATTTAATATCTCAAATTTGTATACGGCACCGCGCCCCAGCCAACATTTTAATGTTCCAAGAAAATACGTTCTTATGTACAGTTCATTTACAACATCGAAAGCCCTCAGCTTTTTTATTATATATTATCGAAACTCCAAACCAAAACTTCCAAATCTTGCAAGTTTTACCGAAAGACCAAACCGCAAAAAGAACACAGACGCCAGCGCCGCCAAACACGAACACCCGCCATCGTCGCAGGTCCCATGATTACGCATCTACTTATAGATAATCAATGTTATGTATCTACTTATAGATAATCAATGTCTAACCACAGACTTAAATATCTGTAATACAGATGTTCCGCTTCATACAAAATTTTGTCACCAGAAAATTTTCTAGGGGGATCTATTAATCTTCCCATCGCGAAGCTTTAGGATACACATTCCACATAAGCTCTCCGCGCAGTTCCCCAAGTTCTCTGTTGATAGACAAAGGAAGAGGCGAAGGGCAGAGTGCCTTCGGAACTTCATTCCACACGGACGAAATGTACTTTTTCGCCTTCTCCAGCCCTCCCACACTTTGCCCTATCAGCCAGGCAACAGACGACACAATTTTGTGTGAATGGCCAAGCGCCGTGCGCAGGATCATGTTTTCTTAATTTCCATTGCGGCAGGTCATGATTTTGTTTTTTTTTTCTTGTTTTCAGGCATATGTATGTACAATTTCTCGGAAGAAATGAAATATTCTTTTTAGGCAACTTTTCGTGTTCAAGGCTATTTCGCTACATTTCAGGTGCGCGGAAAATAATCGATTTGAATTGTATTTGATTAGCCAAGGGGTCAGGCGCAGTGCACCGCAGGGTGGAGTTTTTTTAAACTCCAATTTTTATATGGGGAACTTGTGAATTGTGGCAGGTCATGATTTTGTTTTTTTCTTGTTTACAGGCATATATTTCTCCAATGAAATATTCGTATTTCCTGGCCATTGATAGTGTTGTTCCCGGCCGAATATTTCAGGTGCGCAGGACACGTTCTGCTATTGGGTGAACTTAATTTGTGTACCGGTCGATGGAAGTCGATCAGATGATACATATTCGTATTTTCTTCCGTAAACAAGGATGAGAATTCAATTACCACATATTGTTTCTTACAAATTTTTAATGTCATAAAAAATGCATAAGGAAAAAAACATTCACTAATTGTTATTCATAAATGTCAGTTTTGGTACATATGTACATGTTAAGAACTGACTGAAACATTTTTTCGTCTATGTCAATTTTATAGGGTAATAATAGGTAATTTAGGGTGGGCGAAGGGGTTTTTAAGAAAATAACTGAAGATTTTAATTTTTTATTTTACTCATACTCGATGTGTTTTGAAGTGTGAAGTTACACCGCTTTTGCAGTGAGTGACATATTTGTTACAAAAGGTCAGGAGCGGAACGCGTTGGTTTGATTGAGAGAGGGTTGGTGGAACTCACTATACAGCCACCTCCTCGTGATGAGTTCTGGGTTGTTTTGCGTTGGTTTTGTACGCAAAATAAGCTGAGAACTGTATAAATACACTCACTCAAATATGTCATTGTTTTTCGGTAAGTTTTTATTAAAAACTACATTATCCCAGTCATCCCACTCCCAATCTTTGTGTGATAAGTTAAGGACAAACAATTTAATTTCCAAAATATTGCAAAACATTTTTGAGTGAGTGCATATAAGTAACAATGAAATAAACTTCAACAGAATATTCATAAATAAAATATATCCTGTATTAAGATTGATTTGGAAATATAGACTAGCCATAGAAGTTAACACTTCTTAAGTGTGGTCCTATGCACACTATTTTTTTATGTGGTAAAGCCAAGCTTAGGAATTACTACTAGTACAACTTGTCTGTCATGTCGTTCAAACTCATGGTCAGTGTCAAGTAGTAATCTTGATTTGAAGGATAGAAGAGAAAGGATAGGTTAGGGGTCTGGAGGGTGCGTGAGTAGATGTCGATGAGCCTTGCGTTTGAACTGTGAGATGTTATATGAGTTCGGAAACACCGACTGTGTAAGACAGTTCCACAATCCAGTTGTTCTATTTATAGACGAACTGTTAAAACGTAATTGTTCGTGAAGAGGAGGTCTGTAGCCTGTGGGGGTGAGCCGAGTTAGCTAGTCTTGTGTTGCGGGAAAAAAGTTGCCGTGTAGGCAGGAGGTTTCTAATTTCAGTGGAACAGTTGCTATGGTAATAGCGGTAAAACTTGCTGAGTGCAGCTACATTCCTTCGGTGGTTTGAAAGGTCGAAGGAAGAGCAAAGGGTGCAATCGCCAATGAGTTTAACCCGCATCCGTCCCTAGTGTCAATTTGATACAAATTCAAAATTCAAATTAAAAAAACGGATACGTATAAATATTTGGATTCGAGTTTTTGGCCAGCTTCCTAACTATTCTAAATCTAAATTATTCTATTCTAAACTATTATATAACTATTCTAAATCTATTTGTTTATATTTTTGTATGATTTATGCCTGTTTTTCTAGCCTGTATCAAATTGATTCATAGGAACTTTAACGTTTGAAGTTTTAAGGGACGGATGCGGGTTAATGGCGCGATTTTTTACCTAGTCCAGCCAAGCAAAGGTGGTTTTTGGAGCGCCCCCCCCCCCCAGATATACGAGTTGTATTCAAAGCGGAGCCGAATGTAGGACTTGTATATGTATATGAGGAAGAGCCAGTGAGCCTTGCGGTTGCACTCTTGATATTGTATTTTTTTAGCAGCCGGGTGGGTCACAAACATTAGAGCTAGCGGTGGAGAGTTTTGTTAGAATGTTATGTCTCCTGAAACACGTGAACCACGCTAACGGTTGGAATGAAATCAATATGTTTTGATTTTTAGTGGAAGTTGGGAACCATGTTGTATGTTTATAGTAGTACCAGTAGGAATTTTTGATGTGACCCCTGGATTTCTTAATGGTGGAGATTTTAGTGGGCTCCGGGTCAAAAACAAAAGATTTTTATTTTGTTCGCGACGTTTCGGGCATGAATACACCCTTCATCAGGCCTTTAATTAAAAAGAAAAAACGTCAATATACAAAATAAATATAAAAGTATCTACACACTTACAATACAAGTAAAACATAAAATAAAGTAAAAAAACAAAAAAAGTGCCCAAGGATAATACATATTCATGTCAAAAACAAAAACATAAACAACAAAAACAATAAAAACAACAAAAACAACAAAAACAGCAAAAACAACAAAAACAACAAAAACAATAAAAACAGCAAAAACAACAAAACAGCAAAAACAACAAAAACAGCAAAAACAACAAAAACAGCAAAACAGCAAAAACAACAAAACAGCAAAAACAACAAAAACAGCAAAACCACAAAAACAGCAAAAACAACAAAAACAACAAAAACACCAAAAACAACAAAAACAACAAAAACAACAAAAACAGCAAAAACAACAAAAACGGCAAAAACAACAAAAACAACAAAAACAATAAAAACAGCAAAAACAACAAAAACAGCAAAACAGCAAAAACAAAAAAAACAACAAAAACACCAAAAACAACAAAAACAACAAAAACAACAAAAACAGCAAAAACAACAAAAACACCAAAAACAACAAAAACAACAAAAACAACAAAAACAGCAAAAACAACAAAAACAGCAAAAACAACAAAACAGCAAAAACAACAAAAACAGCAAAACCACAAAAACAGCAAAAACAACAAAAACAACAAAAACAGCAAAACCACAAAAACAGCAAAAACAACAAAAACAACAAAAACAGCAAAACAACAAAAACAGCAAAACAGCAAAAACAATAAAAACAGCAAAAACAACAAAAACAGCAAAACAGCAAAAACAACAAAAACACCAAAAACAACAAAAACAACAAAAACAACAAAAACAGCAAAAACAACAAAAACGGCAAAAACAACAAAAACAACAAAAACAACAAAAACAGCAAAAACAACAAAAACAGCAAAAACAACAAAAACAGCAAAACAGCAAAAACAACAAAACAGCAAAAACAACAAAAACAGCAAAACCACAAAAACAGCAAAAACAACAAAAACAACAAAACCAACAAAAACAGCAAAAACAACAAAAACAACAAAAACAACAAAAAGAACAAAACAACAAAACCAACAAAAACAGCAAAAACAACAAAAACGGCAAAAACAACAAAAACAACAAAAACAACAAAAACAGCAAAAACAACAAAAACAGCAAAAAACAAAAATTTATCCTAAAAGTATGCCAAACAGTAATTAGTCATGGTAACGATTTTCGTCTCCGCACATTCTTTCAAATAGACTCCAGGGATAAGACATATTCATGTCAACATAAAAACAGCACTAACACATTTATAACGCGGCGGAACTAGCAGATGCACGAACACGAAGCTTGTTGTCAATAATCTGTCCTTGCCCCAATCAGCTGTTTATATGCATAGCTGAGGTTGTCACAATCAGAACGCCGGTTAACTGCATCTCTCATTTTGTTTATGTGGAGCATCTCTAGCAGCATTCTCTTACTGTAGTGTCTCTCAACTTCCAAAATTGTGACGTTGTTGAGGTCAGGTTTGTGGTTGTTCTCTATGCAATGGAGAGCTACAGCAGTTTTCTGGGAGCCCCCATTGTTGATGTCAGATCGATGACCTGACAGGCGTTTACGCAATTTTTGTTTGGAGGTTCCCACGTATACAGCTGGGCAGGCTGTCCCTCCTCCCCCTAAACAAGCGATCTTGTAGACCTGTCCGACTTGTCCATTTTATCCAGCTTCCCTTTGGTATTGGTAAACAGCAAAGACTTTAGTGTATTTACCGATCTAAATGCAATCCTAGTGGTCTCTCGATTGCGTATTGGTGCTGCCTTCATACGGTTGGAGAGCCAAGGAATGTATAGGGCACTTCGGTAAGTTACCGGTGAGGGCGGTGGAGCATCTTGATGGCGACGGTCGGTGCTTCTTCGGTAGTTTTTAATCATATTATTTATGACATTAGTGGGGAAGGAATTGGAGTACAGGGTTTGTTTGATAATATTTACATTTTTGTGGTGGAAATTAATGTGACTATTATCAAGTACTCTATTGACAAAATTCTGCGCAGTGTTGAATATTACCATCCTCGGCTGTTTTGAATGAAAGTTAATAAGCCGTCCCGAGGATGTTGGCTTTTTGTACCAATCAAAAATTATTGTGCCATTATCTCTAATAGCTTTCACGTCAAGGTACGGTAGCTCTCCTTCTTTCTCAACCTCAACAGTAAATTGTATAATATTTTTTGGTGAAAAGAGTTGAACGCGGTAAGAGTTCTTTCAACTTCGCTTGATTTCACAATAGCAAATAAGTCGTCGACATACTTGGTGACTATCTTTGGTTTAGGTGTTAACTTCCCAATAACATCCTCCAATAACGCTTCCATTACTATGTCCGCCACTATTGGTGAGGCCGGGCTACCCATAGGTACACCTTGTTTCTGTTGGTATATTCTGGTTTCAAACTCCAAATAATTGTTTTCAATGATACAAAATCTAAGTATGTCCATAAACAAGGATTTCTTAATTTTCGTATGTTGTTTAAGGTCATTCCACTTCTTGTCAATAATCTCCAGTATCATACGTACAGGAACATTGGTAAAAAGAGAAACAACATCAAAAGACACCATAACTTCATCATCTCCCAGGTTAAAAGGCGAGACCACTTCGATAAAATGTTTGGCGTTCTGGACATTAAATTTGGAGTTTTCAGTCAGCTTTTTCAAGATCGTGACCAAATATTTGGACAACTCATAGCATGGTACAGTAGTTGAGGCGCATATAGGTCTTAAAGGCACGGTCTCTTTATGAACCTTCGGGAGACCATAGATCCGAGGACTACTAGCTGTATATGTAGTCATGCGTTTTTTCTCATATTCACCAATAATGTTTTGATCAAACAAAGCCTTAATAAAATTGTTATTCTCACTTTGGAGTTTAAGTGTTGGGTTGACCCTGAGAATCCTATACGTACTCCTATCTGACATCAAATCTCTCATCTTACTGATATAATCGTTTTTGTAAATGGCAACTGTGACATTTCCTTTATCAGCGGGAACAATGTAAATATCTTTATGTGCCTGTAAAAACTTTTTTTTTGCATCACTTGAAATTTTGGTGATAAATTTGTCAAAAGATGACGTTGCAGAGGTACGAATATGATTCTGCAAAATTTGTGTAAAATTTGCTCGAGCAGTTTCTTGATCACCCTGTTCCAACGTTATCATTTCTTCTCCATCAGTTATGACTTTGAAGAGAGGGAAGTTCCGTTTTGCAACGGGCAAGGCAAATTTCCCAATGACAGCAACCATCGGATGTCTGCTGGAAATTCGACTTCAGTCTTATTGATGAACCATGCATGGTTGAAATTAAGTTTTAGTTTATGTTTAAATGTTTCTGTTAATTTCAATAATATACGCAATCGAGAGACCACTAGGATTGCATTTAGATCGGTAAATACACTAAAGTCTTTGTTGTTTACCAATACCAAAGGGAAGCTGGATAAAATGGACAAGTCGGACATGGTCTACAAGATCGCTTGTTTAGGGGGAGGAGGGACAGCCTGCCCAGCTGTATACGTGGGAACCTCCAAACAAAAATTGCGTAAACGCCTGTCAGGTCATCGATCTGACATCAACAATGGGGGCTCCCAGAAAACTGCTCTAGCTCTCCATTGCATAGAGAACAACCACAAACCTGACCTCAACAACGTCACAATTTTGGAAGTTGAGAGACACTACAGTAAGAGAATGCTGCTAGAGATGCTCCACATAAACAAAATGAGAGATGCAGTTAACCGGCGTTCTGATTGTGACAACCTCAGCTATGCATATAAACAGCTGATTGGGGCAAGGACAGATTATTGACAACAAGCTTCGTGTTCGTGCATCTGCTAGTTCCGCCGCGTTATAAATGTGTTAGTGCTGTTTTTATGTTTTTACTTTATTTTATGTTTTACTTGTATTGTAAGTGTGTAGATACTTTTATATTTATTTTGTATATTGACGTTTTTTCTTTTTAATTAAAGGCCTGATGAAGGGTGTATTCATGCCCGAAACGTCGCGAACAAAATAAAAATCTTTTATTTTTGACCCGGAGCCCACTAAAATCTCCACCATGTTTATAGTAGTGTTGAGAACTTAGCCAGTAAACATCCTTCGAAATAGTAATTTGAACGGTGCACTTCGTGGATGTTTGCGCGAATGTTGGCAATCTAGTTGGAGTGTCTGTATATTTCATGATGCCAACTTGGTTGTCAACCAAGTTTGTCGTGTGTATGTTGTCAACCAAGTTTGTCGTATGTCAATGAGCAGCTGGAGTTTTTGAAGAAAAGCCGTCAGCATGGAGCTTTAACACTGAAGAGGCTCAACTTAGGGTTTGTCTCCGACAGCATTATTCGAGTGACTGAAAGTTTGACGTCCAAGAATAATGATATATTTCAAACGGCACGAAAACTTTTATTGAGGAAGCTCGTGACAGCTGTTTTTACCAGGCGGGGACAAGTTTATGTTCAGCTAGACTGTAACCAGAAGCCACGCAGAATCACCTCTGCCCTCGACTTGAATGATGTTGCCGGCTCTTCCCCTTGAGCTCAAATTCTCATTTATGGAACTTCCAGCTGTCTTCGTGGAGCTGAGTGTAGCGTAGAGTAAATTGATTTTTTTTTTATTTTATATAAATTATTTTGTCTGTTATTAGAGTGAAATTGTTTTTTTTTTATTTTATATAAGTAATTTTGTTTGTTATGTTAGCTTTAAGAATTTCCTCAAATCTTCTTCTTCTATTCTTCTTTCTTCAAATTGCTTGAGGGAAAAGGTGCCTCACTGTCTCTATTCTCTTTCTGCATGTTGATTCTAGTGATGTGGCTTTGTTGCTCATTAAATATTGATGTATTCCTCTGATAGAGTACACAATGAAGGAAGGCTACTGAATATCCTCTGCTCCTCCTCCTCAGGGCTGAATGTATGTATAATGAATGCAAGAAGCCTAAGAAATAAAATTGATGAATTGAGATACTTGTTCGATAACACTAAATTGCATGTTATTGTAGTCAATGAGACGTGGCTGAAACCTGAAATCCTACCTTTCGCATGCACCGGAATGATCGTATGGGTCATACTGGGGGTGGTGTTGCAATATATGTCACCTCCTCTCTCTGCTCAAAGGTAATAGGCCACTCCATTGGCTCACTATTTGAATTTATTGCTGTGGAAATAAAGTCGTCATATGACAAGTGTGTTGTTGTTAATGTCTATTGTCCTCCTAATGTGTTTACTCCTGATGTTGCTAGTAACTTCTTTGATCTTGTATCGAGTAAATCTCCAACTTGCCCCTGGTTTTCTAATGAAATCCGCAAATTGATTGTTGAGCGCGAGTACTTGTACAGACGCTATCGCAGAACAAGGATCCTGAGCTATCTCAGTGAATACAAAAATATTCGTAACCTAATCAACAGCAAAGTCAAATCCGCTAAACGTGCATTTTACTCCCGTAAACTTGATCTTGCTTTGTCCACTAAGCAACTTTGGTCTAACCTTCGATCTTTAGGCATCCATACCTCTGAGATTAATTCATTTGATGTTGATGTTAACTCACTCAATGCATCTTTCATTCAATCTCCACAGTATTCCTCACTGTCTTTCCCTTCCGATCCTTCTTCTCCCAACTTCACTTACTCTGATGGTTTTAATTTCCGTTGTGTGGATGGATTTGAAGTTCTTCGAATACTGCTTTCCATTTCGTCCAATAGCGTTGGGTATGATGGAATCTCTCCTCGCTTTCTTAAGATTCTCTCCCCTCTAATCATTGAAACCATCACACATATTCTTAACTATTGCTTGACAACCTCCCAAGTTCCTTCACTCTGGAAAAAAGCCATTGTGACTCCCATTCCTAAAAAGTCCTTCCCTGCCGATTTATCAGACTTTCGCCCTATAAGTATTCTTCCTTTCCTCGCCAAAGCCCTTGAGAAAATCTTATTTACCCAAATCTCGCGGTATCTTGATTCTTGTAACTTCCTTTCTAAATTCCAGTCTGGCTTCCGTAAATCCCACAGTTGCGAAACTACTATATTGAAGGTAACAACTGATCTCCGCTCCGCCCTTGACCGTGGTGATACTGGAATACTAGTTCTTCTTGACTTCTCTACAGCATTTGACTCGGTAGATCACTCGCTACTGCTCCATAAACTTAGTCAACTATATCGCTTTTCATCTTCTTCTGTTCGGCTTTTCTCCTCTCTTCTCGCAAATAGAGCTCAGTGTGTTCGTCATAATAATGTTACATCCTCTTTCCTAAGTGTGCCTCAGGGTACGGTCCTCGGTCCTTTGCTTTTTTCCCTCTATATCAATGATCTTCCCTCTGTTATCCGTCGCTGCTCCTTTCATCTATATGCTGATGATCTCCAGCTATACATATATCTCTTGTCCTCCTGACCAAATTGAACTCTGTGTCTCTGAACTCAATAGCACCTTGTCTCAAATAAATGAATGGAGTTCTAGAAATTTTCTAAAATTAAATCCATCTAAGTCGCAAGTACTTTTCCTTAGTCGTCGCTCGATGCGGTCACATGTTTTCCCACCTGTGTTACTTAATAATGTACCTCTTCCAATAGTTGACTCTGCCAAAAACTTGGGTATTGTAGTGAATTCCAAACTCTCCTGCTGCAATCATGTCTCATTGATGCTCTCTAAGATCTATGGTACTCTTCGTAAACTGTGGCTACATGGCAATCTGTTATCCTCACCTATTCGAGCCAAACTTATAAAATCTCTTGTTGTTCCTCATTTCCTTTACGGTTCGCTGGTATATATTTCTTTCGATTCATCCCGCCTTTGTCGTCTCAAAGTAGCATTTAATGACTGCCTCAGGTTTATTTTCCATATGAGAAGATCTGAACATGTGTCGGGTGTCCAAAATTCTTTACTGGGTTGTGACCTTTTTCAGTTCCATGATCTCATGGCCTTGCTTCTCTTGCATAAAGTTGTTTATACCAAAAGTCCCTGCTATCTTTCTGATTTCCTCTTTCCTTTTCAATCCCTGAGATCCATCAAATTTCTGATTCCTGCTCATATTTCCCTAATTGGTAGCCGTTCCTTCTTTGTGTATACCACTGACATATAATAATGGACTGCTCATCAGCAATTATTCCCATACAAACCGATGGCACCAAAAAGGTATAGTCGCTCGCTCATCCATAAGCCCCCAAACTGACAGAAGCACTCAGAAATAAAATCAATTAGAAAAAAATAGACGGGTATAGTGATGTTTATATCTTTTGCGTTAAATCAATTAGAAAAAAATAGACGGGTATAGTGATTGTTATGTCTATTTCAATACTCAAAGTTTATTTTTACATAGTTTAATATAATACATTTCTTAAGCTACTTTGATAACTGCTTTATATTACACAGAGTGCATGAGCTCATTCTACAAGTGTATTATTGCATATATAGCAGTTCCTCCACGCCAAGTTAGGACTTCCGATTAGAATGGAAACCTCACCACAGGACACCTGGTTCGTTTAGAACGCCTTAGAGTTGGCTGCTCTGGGCTTGGCGTCTTCAGGATGGATTTGGGCTGGTTCAGGTCACTATGATTAACAATAGGATTAGTAGGGGTATATGAAGTACTTGCCTGCTCCAAAGGCCTAGTAGCAATCTCATGCAATAATCTTGCTTCATGGAATCCTTGTACTAAGTTTGCTCTTCGTTTGAGCTGATTTACATGTCGTCTCCACAGCCCACGCTCCGTTTGAACTTCGAACATGTTGACTCCGATCCTCTTGATTATAGTGGCTTCCAGCCAACGAGGACCTCTACCAAAATTCCTAGCGTAGACTGGTTGCTGGTTTTGAAAATCTTCGAGCCGCCTTCTCGGTGATGTCTCGATATGGTACTGGGGCAGAAGTTGTGACAACAGGCTACGATGCTGTCGACCGTGCAGTAGCTCTGCAGGGGACTTTCCAGATTGAGGATTTGGCGTCACACGGTAGGATGATAAATATCGGGACAAAGCTACCTAATTCTCTGGAGTTTCTTCCATGATTTTCTTAATTTGTGATTTGAACGTGCGAACAAAACGTTCGGCTTCGCCGTTAGAGGCAGGATGGAAGGGCGCTGTGCGTAGGTGGTCTACTCCGTTTTGTTTACAGAAATCTGCAAACCTAGTTGACGTGAATTGTGGTCCATTATCGGAAACGATGGTTTCTGGTAGTCCTTCTAGTGCAAAAATTCTTTCTAAGGCCTGTAGGGTTGAAAGAGTTGTAGTGTCATTTTTCATTGAAATTACAAATGGGAATTTAGAGAAAGCATCAACGCAAATCAGCCACATTTCACCCATGAACGGACCCGCGAAATCGACATGTACTCGTTGCCATGGTCGTTCCGGGGTTGGCCAGTGATGAAATTGTTTAGGAGGGTCTGAAGAACTTGTTTGACATATTTTACAGTTCGCAGCTTGAGCTTCAATTGCCTTATCGATTTGCGGCCACCAGCAATATCTTCTTGCTAACTGTTTCATTCTTACTACACCCCAATGACCTTCATGCAACATTTCTAATACCGTTTTCCTTAATGATACTGGTATAACAACTCGCGAATATTCCGTCTGCAACATGATAACTCCTTCATGGATCCCTAGTGACATTTTCCTATTAAAGTAGGGCCTTAAATGTTCGTTATGTGGCATGAGTTTGTCAGGCCAACCTTTACGTAGAAAGTGACGAATTCTTCTTAAAACGTTATCCTTTTCTATAGCATTAGTTATGTCCGATGATCGGATTGGAAAACTTTTAATTTGTTCTTCATACTGCACTGACACTTCCATACAGGTTTCCTCTTCGCTTGCATCAAATTTAGCATCAGTCCCTGTAGGGAAACGAGAGAGCGCATCTGCGTTAGCATGCTTATTTGTAGGTCTATAAATAATTTTATATTTATAAGCCATAAGAATGATTGCCCACCGCTGTAGGCGATTAGCGGTCATCGTTGGAAGACCCTTATCTGGATTAAACAATGAGACCAACGGCTTGTGGTCTGTAATTAGCGTAAACATGCGACCATACAAATATTGATGAAATTTCTTCACTCCGTAAATTATAGACAGTGCCTCTTTTTCAATCTGGCTATACTTCCTCTGGTGTACATCCAACGTTTTTGATGCAAAAGCTATTGGAAACTCCACGCCATTCTTATCTATATGTGAAATTACTGCTCCTATGCCGTATGAGGATGCATCTGTTGCCAAAACAATTGGTAAGTCTGGTTGATAATGAACCAGTTGAGTCACTTCAATGATCTCCCGCTTCAGTGTTTCGAACGCTGTTTCTTGTTCTTTTCCCCATTTGAAAACGACATCCTTTTTACGTAACTGGTTTAGTGGCGCTGCTACTTGTGATAAGTTCCTGATGAATTTTCCATAATAGTTAACTTTTCCTAGGAACGTCTGTAGTTCCTTTAAATCTTTTGGTCGACGCATTTTTCTTATAGCGGTGGTGCCAGATTCAGAAGGTCTTATCCCTTCCGCACTAATTACGTGCCCTAAATAGTCCACCTCTCTTTTTAGAAATACACATTTTCCGCGGTTTATCCGTAAACCATATTCGGAAAGACGCTGAAAAATTGCTCTCAAGTTGCTCAAATGATCCTGTTCGTCCTTTCCAGAGACTAAAATATCGTCTAGGTAAATAGCGCACCTGAGACCCGACAGTACTTGCTCCAATGTTCGTTGGTAGATGGCAGGGGCGCTAGCAATTCCAAATGGAAGCCTCTGATACTGATATAATCCAAGAGGAGTGTTGACAACCGCCAGATCTTTAGATTCGTCGTCCAATTCAATTTGGAGATAGGCGTCCGCTAAATCAATTTTTGAAAATAGATACCCACCTGCAAGGTTCTGAAATAATTCCTCCGTCCTGGGAATTGGGTGCTGATCAACTTCAAGATGTGGGTTTATCGTTACTTTAAAATCACCACAAACTCGCAATTTATTATTTTTCTTCTTCACTATGACGATGGGCGCAGCCCACTCACTAAATCTTATTGGTTTCCAGATCCCTGCTTCTTCCAAGCGTTTCGCTTCATCTTTGAAACTCTCCAACATCGCAAACGGGATGGGTCTGGGTTTAAAACATTTTGGTGTGGCACCCGGCTTCAAATATAAGTGTGCTTTGACCGCGGTACAAAGTCCTAAGCTAGAGGACGATAATTCTGCGTAGTCGGATAACAACTTTTCAAGTGCTTCGGGGATGTCGCAGGTTCCGATGTTCAATACGGTATCCTTAATTTTGGAAGAAATCTCTAGACCAAAGGCTTTAAACCAATCAAGTCCAAAAATATTTTGACCCTTCGGTACATTAGTAATTAAAAGCGTTAATAATTTCTCCTCCCTACCGAGTTTGGCATAGACCTCCAATTCTCCAAGGACAGGAACACTTACGTTGCCGTACGATCCTAGTATACGATTTGTATGATTGTATGCTGGTTTGCCTAACTGTGTGTAACCTGGTGCACCTACTAAAGAACAACTAGCACCTGTATCTAACAAAAATTCCATAGTATGCCCATTGACATCCATATCGATAACCCATTTGTTCCCTTTTTGGTGTATGTCATGCACTGTTAAAATATGATGCAATTCCTGAACGTGATCTGGTTGGGACCTTTGTGATCCTTTTCTTCCAGAGCGACTCTTGAATCGAATATCCTGGTCACTGTTTCTGCTTCCACTAAGACAAACTGACGCGATGTGTCCATTTCGTCCACACTTATGGCATATAGCATTGAAAAACTTGCACGTGTCTCGGTTGTGACTTTTCCAGCACCCTGGCCATGATTTGGCGGGACCTCTAAGATTACTGCTCATTCGGCTACGCTCGGATCGCCTTTCTTCGCCTCGCGCCTTCCTGTTCGTCATTCGATCCTTTTGAATATGGTTGACCTCAAATTGTTCGGAGTTACTGTTGTTGATTATTTTCAGAGACTTTTGAGTTGTTTCGAATGCTTCAGCAATTGCGGTTACCTCTGCTAAAGTGGTATTCATTCTTTGCAAAGCAGCCGTGCGAACAGCATCATGTGGTGTATTTAGGATGATTACATCGCGTATCATCTCATCTACGAACTCATTATCACAGCCCGTCTTTGAACACTGAAATTTGCATGAACGGGCAAGACCTCTAAGACTAGCAACCCAGTCAGCATATGATTGCCCATTTCTCATTCTGCACTTCCAAAAATCATACCGTGCCATAGATACATGTATTTGTTCCTTGAAATGATCCGTTAATTTGCGTATTAAATCTACGTACTCTGTATCTGCTACTTTGCTGCATCCTAAAAGATTCTGTAGCAGGACATATGTGTCTGGCCCTAACCAAGATAAAAAATACGCTTTTTTGTTTTCCTCTCTTACCACTTGGTATGCTATAAAATGCTGCTCCAACTGTTGCATGTAAATTTCCCACGTGTTTTTTTCTTGCTGGAATGGTGGAAACGGCGGCACCGTGTTTGCAGTATCCTTTTTAACTTCTCTTCCAACTGCTTGGATAGTATGCAGATAATCCTGTTGTGTCTTAATCAACGTCTTTATTAAATTTTCCAGATCTGCCATCTTTAAATTTAAATTCTTCAATGTACAACAAAATCTTTACGTATGACAAAAAAAAATTATCGGCTCAAAACAAAAGTATGTATAATACATAGCCTGCTCGAATTTTCCTCGTCGCCACAATGTTATGTCTATTTCAATACTCAAAGTTTATTTTTACATAGTTTAATATAATACATTTCTTAAGCTACTTTGATAACTGCTTTATATTACACAGAGTGCATGAGCTCATTCTACAAGTGTATTATTGCATATATAGCAGTGATGTTTATATCTTTTGCTCTTTTCCCCATAAGCCCCCGGTGAGAATGTCAGTTGCTAAGACAGGCGTTGATAACTTAAATCAGATACACATAAAATTTGCAAATTAATGAAAAAAAGGCATTTTAAAAGGTGAAAAAGTGAAAATAGTGTTTATTAATTTTTTTAAACAAAATATTTGTGTTGTTTTAATGTTTTAAGTACGTATTTAAAAAAATGTAAATTTCAAAAGTGATTCCGGTGTTTACATGGAGTGAAAAAAGGTTTGTAGCCTATGGAACAAATTGGTGCCATGAAAAATTTCTCATAAGCAGTCCATTCTATATGTCAGTGGTGTATACCCTGAGAATCTGGAATAGTCTTCCAATTCATATACAGCGAATGAGCACAGCCACAACTTTTAGAAAACATGCATATCTTTTTCTATCTTCTTCCTCCTTTTCTCACTAGCTTTCTCTATCTCTCTCCCATTTCTGTCTCATTTTTAATTTTTAATTCTTTAATTCTATTTTAGTATTTTAATTTCCATTTTAATTGTAATTTTTAATTTTAAGCTTATGTTTGCTTTTTATATTTTTTTTCTTTCTTTTATATCCACCTTATTATATGTACTCTAAAAGATGTAAATCTTGTGTACTTTCGTTGAAATATAATTATTATTATTATTATTATTATGTATGATCTACGCCTACGCCTAACATTTTTTTTTTTTTTTTTATATGAAAAAACCAAGCTTAGGTGTAACCCTTTGTACTACCAGTCCGTCATGTCGTTCAGTTCATGGTGCAATGTCTAGTAGTAGCTTGGTTTGAAGAATAGAGGAGAATAGGAAAGGTTAGAGGGGGTCTGGAGGGTGTAGAAGAAAATAACGATGAACCTCACGTTTGAACTCTAAGATGTTGTACGAGTTCGGAAATACCGACTGCGGGAGATCATTCCACAATCGAGTTGTTCTATTCATAAACGAACTTCTGAACCGCATTGTGCGTGAACGAGGGGGCTGTAGGGTATGGGGGTGAGCCGAGCGGGCTAGTCTTGTGTTGCGGGAAAAGTATTGCCGTGCAGGCAGGAGGTCCTGAATTTCGGTGGAACAGTCGCCATGGTAATAGCGATAAAGTATGGAGAGGGCTGCTACATTCCTACGGTGGCTCAAGGTGTCTATGGAGGCGCGAAAGGGGCCATCTCCAATGAGTTTGAGGGCACGATTTTGCACCTTGCAGACAAGCCAAGGTGGTTTTTGGGGCGCCTGCCCAGATATGTGAGTTGTATTCGAGGCACGGCCGAATGTAGGATTTGTATATTGTAGCCAATAAAACCAAACGATCTAGTGGAGGAGTTATATAAATTTATTAAATTCGAGCTTAACTCGATTAATTCTACAGTTAAGAAAATTAAGCTCATTGCGGAAGGGAACAAATGCAAACAAGACAACGAATCAATGTCTAATCTAGTCGCGGGAGTCTCCGATTGCCTTCAAAAGCTATCCACCTTCTTTGACGGTATTTCGGACTTGAAAAATGACGTGAGATCCCAATTTAATCATCTGGAAGCTGAACTGGCATGTTCAAAGTTAAATACCAGCGACGAAGCAATGAGTCATAATGCTAATCTAGCTTTAGAAGAAAAGTCACTTACTCTTTCGGAAGAACTACAAAGCGCCCAACCATTCTACCACAGGAACGCATGCGGAGGAAGTAACATAGGCAGTGGAAGTAATTTTACGCTGGGTCCTCCTAACTTAACCAACCTTCACTTGCAATCCTTTTCAATCTCATCCAGCCCATCTCGCCACTTACCACCGCTGCACCGTGGGCTACCACCGCTGCATTTACCCCAAGAACAAATAAAGAAATTTGGGACAACGTGGTCACCAGAGGAATGGAATATTAGATTGAAGAGAATTAGTGCTGCTAACAACGAAAAATCATCAGAAAAATCATCAAAAAAAATGAAGGACAAAAAGCAATCTCAAAATGGATTAGGAGAAACCCGTTTTCTATCCAACACTTCACTATCCGATAATGAGCTGTCAGCTTATTTCCTCAAGGGCGCACCAGCACAAGCGGATAAGTCCTGGGTCTCTAACTTTTTCAAAAACAAATTTTCAGTGAAGATAAGCGGTTGCAGAATAATTTCATCCAGAAAAACAAATAGGAATTTCAAGCTTCTCATGCCAACCAAATATGAGTGGCTATTTCTTAACTCGAAATCTGATGTCTTCAAGTGGAAGCAGCTAACTCTTAGCCTATGGAAGGAAAAAAGTAGCAAGGTTAAGTCTCGTACGTTTAGACATAGTAGTAAAATTAGTGTTAAATCTAACGTACAAACTAAGCCCTTAACAGTAAATCCCTTATCTAACACCAAAACTAACATACCTAATCCTAAGAAAAATAAAATGCCTGCTTCACCATCCACTATCCCTACACCCCCAACCCTCCCCAAGAACTCATCAAATTACCCAAATTTCTCGCGCAGCCACATCATCGTCGGCGATCGTTCCTACTTTGACGTCAACGATATTCCTTCAAATCACACAACAGAAATCTCACAACCTCAACTACAACCCATGGATGCCATTGCTGTCCCTCCTGTGAGTCGTATAACTGAAGCCCCCACAGTTAAAAAACCTTTCTTGGACCCTCTACAGCCTCCTGTTGTAAAAAACACCCTAATTTCGGCAAATTCAACAGAGGGTCGGTACTTACTGTCTCGTTTAAGAGACTGGAGAGTTTTTGACAATGTAAGGCTCTTTCTTGCCTACATGCACAATGCACCAGATTCTACCTGCATAAATGGAAAAACAAAGACCAACCTTATGGTGTCCATTCAACAAGAAGGTCTCCCTATTGATCGCTCCTCTTTACTCAAACTCTTTACCTTGTATCACGAACAGCATCAAATTCCATCCCAAGATGTTGACAAGGATCTCTCCACTTATGCCTCCCACGTAAGATCGCTTCACGTATCTCAATTACAAAAGAGCCGCGATGATATGTCTAGGTATTATCGCCCCTAACTAGTCACTTCCCCAAAGACTAATCTTATCCCCACCCAACCTAAACCAACCCCATCTGAAAGTATAAGGCTCTTTTATCACAATTGCAGTGGTATGAGAGGGAAACTGAATAATCTCTTCATCGATTCTAAATCGTGCCCCTTTAATGTGATCGTAATAACCGAGACATGGTTAAATACAACCTTTCTTAACGAAGAGATCTTAGACTGTAGTTGGACTATTTATAGATGTGACAGAGACTACAGTTCTACCGGCCTCTCAAGAGGTGGGGGAGTCCTTATAGCCATCAAAGATCCCTTAAAGAGTGAACTTATCACGACCGGTCGCTCACAGTCTTTCGAGAACGTTTTTGTAAAAATCAACTCGGGAGGAAAAAGTATATTTATTGGCACTTTCTACATCCCTCCCAATTCGGACGAATCTAATTATGATGACTTACTGCATATATTAGATGATGTAAACGAATCTCTATGCGGTAACGACGATATGTTTATCCTAGGAGACTTTAACCGCCCCAATCTATCTTTTATCCCAGACGAGGAAGACAATATCTTACTTCCGATTAATGTCATAAACACAATCGATATAAAGCTTATCGACACTTTTTATAGCAATGATCTCCACCAAATTATTAGGTGTCCAAATTCCTGCGGTAAATGGTTGGACCTTATTTTCACCAATTCGTATGAGGAGGTGAACATTCTACCCGCTTCCCCAGAGGAAAATCTTTTCTCAAACTCCGCATGGGTTCTTGAGCTTTTTTCTACAGTTTCTAATCATCGCAAATCATACAACAAGTCAATTGTGTATGATTTCAAGAACGCAAATTATACCAACATCGTCTCCGAATTATCCCTTGTCGACTGGGAGAATCGGCTGTTAGGCAATGATATTGACGAAATAGTATCACATTTCTATACTATTATTTTCAATTCCATTGACAAATATGTACCCAGAATTAAAAAAAGGGATAAATTAACGGAGCCATGGCTTGATAAAAATTTGCGGTCTCTTCGAAATCGGAGGAATAAATTGTATCATATGATTAGAAAGAACCCCAATGCTAACGCGGAATTGAATTTAGCTTATAGTGAGTTAGCCTCCGAATTCACTCTTAGGTCACGTGAGGCCTATACTGCTTATCTTAATTCTATCGGAGATAGCATTATAAAAGATCCAAAAAAATTCTTTGATTTCGTTAATGTAAAACGAAAGACCCAGGGCTATCCGACATCTATGACAAACGGTAGAAAGCACTCCTCGTGCCCACAGGAAATTAGCAATATGTTTGCTGCCTGGTTCAGCGAAGTCTTTTCCCCAAAATCGAATACAGAGCTCACCGACACTACGTACATTGGGAGTTCACTTCTAATAAATAATCTATCCCTATCCGTTGACGACATAATGACTGGCTTAAATAATCTTGATGCTAAAAAAGGTCCCGGTCCTGACAATCTGCCTCCTGCCTTTTTGCAGTGCTTCGCAAAACAGATCTTATTTCCTCTCCACATTATCTTCAATAAATCATTATCATTAGGGCACTTTCCCACGATGTGGAAAAAATCTTTCCTCACGCCGATACATAAAGCAGGCGATAAGCACTCGGTGGGCAACTATAGGGGCATTGCTATCTTGTCATCCATTCCCAAACTTTTCGAAAAACTTGTCTATGACAAAATTGCCCCACTTATTGACCCATTGCTAAACGAACAACAGCATGGTTTCAGAAAAGGGCGTTCGACGACCTCAAATCTTATGGTCTTAGCTTCTGATCTGCTGCGTGGCATGGAAAACGGGTATCAAATGGATGCTGTTTATACTGACTTTAGCAAGGCCTTTGATCGAGTAGACCATGACACCTTAATGGCAAAGCTTGTAAGAGCCGGTATATCAGGCACTACCCTGGAATGGATAAAATCTTATCTAAATGAAAGAACTCAGGTTGTTAGATTTCAAGGGTTTTTTTCTAATGAAATTGCAGTAACTTCCGGGGTTCCCCAGGGTAGTCATCTAGGCCCTCTTCTTTTCAATATCTTCATCACCGATTTATCTGAAAAGTTAATAGATATTCCACATCTCTTTTATGCAGACGACCTGAAAATATATAGCGCCGTTAAATCCCAAAGTGACGTAGTCTTTTTCCAGTCGAAACTTGATGCATTACATGACTGGTGCACAGCTAATAAATTGCATCTTAACACCAGCAAATGTCATGCAATAACCTTCTCACGCAAAAAAGACACGCAGCTACACTCCTATCATCTCAACGGCAAAACTTTGAACCATGTTGATCATATTGTGGATTTAGGTGTTGTCCTTGACAACAAACTAAATTTCAATCTGCAATATGATAATATCACGGCCAGAGCCAATAAACTTCTAGGCTTTATAAAGAGAAGGGCTAAAGAATTCGACAATGTATGGGTCACAAAGACACTTTTCTGTTCTGTAGTCCGCCCAATCCTGGAATACGCTTGCACTATTTGGGACCCTATATTTCAAGTTCACAGCAACAGGATTGAATCAATTCAAAGGAAATTCCTTCTATTTGCGCTGAGGCATCTACATGATCCGCATGATTATCATAGCCTTCCACCCTACACGGAGAGGTTAAAGGTGTTAGAACTCATGCCTCTGTCATGCAGGAGAAAGCTGCTCACGTCATGCCTCACCCTTGACGTTCTAAATGGCAATATTAAAGTGCAGTGTCTGTCGGATATGATCAAATTTAATGATGATGTTCGACAAACAAGACATACAAAACTGCTTAAGGAATATCCGCATCGTACGGAGTATGCTAGGAACGAGCCTGTCAACAGATGCTGTATGGTTTTTAATTCCTATGGATCATGTTTCTCTCCCTCCATAAACAAACATTCTTACAAAAAAAAACTTAGATCCCTACTAACAGCACAACTCAATTAGTATAACTTATGATTATTTCTGCCAGTGCTTACTTTAAGTACCATATGTTATGTTAAGTACCATATGTAATAATTAGTTTAAGTGAGCCTTGTTTTGGCAAATAAATAAATAAATAAATAAATAAATAAATAAATGCGGCTGGCTGGAGGAGGAACTTGCATCTCTTGAGAAATCCAAGGCATTGGGAGGCTTGTTTGGCGATTTGGAATATGTGATCGTTCCATCGCAGATGCTCCGTTAAAGTTACCCCTAGGATGTTGAGAGTTGAGTCAGCCGTTAGATTCTCTCCATCCACCGAGACAGGAGGAAGGTCGGTACAATTTTTGTTGGAGATCAGCAAGTGCTTCGTTTTTGTGGCATTGAATTCGACGCGATTCATTTCGCCCCAATGAAGAATCGATTCGATATCCCGGTTGATCGAAGCCGACATCAGTTGACGGTGGTAAAGACAAGGTCTGGCACGTGCTTGTCTTATATTGTCGAAGGAGTAAGAGAAATTCAGAGTACCGTCATCAGCGAAGCAGTGAAGTGGGTTGGAGGGGATTGAGAGCAGATCATTAATGAAGATTAGAAAAAGTGCGGGTGAAAGAATTGACCCCTGGGGAACTCCGGCCGAAATGGCGTGGGGGTTGGATTCGACGCCATCCAATACTACCTTGATTGAACGGCATGAAAGAAAGCTCTTAATCCAGTTCCTTAGAACTAAGTGTATACCAATAGCTTGGAGTTTATTCAACAGAGCTGGGTGCCATACTCTGTCAAAAGCCTTTGATATATCTAGGGCAACTAGGCTAGACTCACCAAAGCTGTGAATGCTTTGGTTGATACGCTCGGTTAAACACACAAGCAGATCGCCAGTAGACCGTTTAGATCTGAAGCCGTATTGCCTGTCGTGTATAATTTGGTTGGATTCTAGATATTTCATCAGCCTTTTATTGATTATTGTCTCCATGATTTTGGAGAGAACAGAAGTAATTGCTATTGGGCGGTAGTTTAAGGGGTCGCTGGCTTCACCTTTTTTTGGGATTGGCTGAACATGAGCTAGTTTCCAAGAGTCGGGATACACTCCGGAGAAGTAAGACAGGGCAAAAAGTTTGCGCAGAGGTTTAGCCAAAGGTGAGGCACATTTTTTAAGTACCATAGGGGGGATTTTGTCGGGACCAGTGGATTTGTTGGCGTCGAGTTCTTTGAGACACCTAAACACCTCGCGAGTCCTGAAGTGAACTCCGTCCATTGAGTGGGTGGTATTCTCGAGAGTGGGGGGTGACATAGCAGCATCGGGTAAAGAAGAATTTGCGGCGAACAGAGAAGCTAATAGGTCGGCCTTGGGTTTGCTTTCTGTTATCACTTCCTTGTTGTAAATAAAAGGAGGTGTTGAAGAGGAAGTAAAATTCTTCTTGATGGCAGTTACCAAGGACCAGAAGTTTTTGCTGCCTGTAGTGGAGTTAAGAATCTTACTTCTCAATCTATCATCAAATGATGATTTGACTTTCCTGATGATGGAGTTACAGGAGTTTCTAAGTTTGACGTACTCACGACGAAGTGGCTCATTAGGCGAACGTCTGTATGCTCTATAGGCGGCTTCTTTAGCTTTGATTGCGTTCATACATTCCCCATTGAACCATTTGTTCGGCCTAGGCTTCACAGATTTGGTAGAGTGAGGGATGAACAAGCGCATACCCGCTCGAATAATTTTGGTGACACAGAGGGCCGCATAGTTCGCATTGGCACTACGGAAACACAAATCCCAGTCAGTGGCCTGGAAGAAGCGAATAAGACCCAACCAGTTGGCTTTCCCATAGTGCCACACAGTTCTTTTAGGAGATGTGGTGGTTGTGGTCGAGGATGGATATGGGAAATAAGCGCTAATTAGTTTATGGTCCGAGTTGCCAAGGGGTTAGCTAACCTTGATGGAGTACCGCGTCGGGTGGGAAGTAAGAAACAGGTCAAGGAGATGGGCTCCTTGACCTGGAATATCAGGGACTCTCGTCGGACATTTGACAATTTGGTGCAAGTTGTTGAGGCTCGCAAAGAGCTCGGCGTCTTTGCCAGGAACACTGGTGCCATTTGAGTAATTTAGCCAATGTACATTGTGAACGTTGAAATCACCCGCAACAATGATTTCGCTTTCCGGGTGGGAAAATAAAAATCCGGAAATCTGTTCAGAAATAGCATCGAAAGCTGAGGTGGTGGCCTCATTACTAATATTAGGACTCCTATATAAAAAACAGAAAAATATGACGTGGCTATGGATAATTATTTTAATCCAAAGATGATTAAAATCCGAGGATGTACTACTGTACACCTTTTGAAAGGCCACGTCATTCCTAATATAAATGGCTAATCCCCTATGGGCGGAAAAGTTGTGCACTAAATTATACCCTGTCGCCTGAAATCGATCTAAATCAAGATCATGAAATGAGAATTGCTGAAGCAGCGCCCCCAAAAATCCAGTTCAGCCCAACGCCAAAGGGAAGAAAGGCACTAGGACAACCTATGAAGAGATCTAAAGACGAAATAGAAATGGACTTACGTGCCTTACTACGAGGATTACTAAAGCCCGAACTAAATATGACGTGCCGTACCACAAACCGTACGTGCCCTAGCGTACGAACTACGGAATCCAATCCCGCAGCAAAATCTCAATCCCGGGATTTGCGGGACTACAAAACAATTCGTAGATTTTGTTCTAAAAGGTTATGTTCATTAATTCATGAAGTATTATATGAAATAAAAGCGTAACAAACTACAGTCAACCAAGACCAATTCTAAACTACGCTGGAATTTTCTTACATACACCTCGCGAAATATTTTTCAACGCATAGAAAAAAATTTGATAAAACGAGTTTTTTCCAAGAATTTCATAACAATATGAGGGTAACCAAATTTCTTATGAACAGTCAACTTATTACCATTATTATATTAGGGCATGGGCTATTATGTTGCGTCCTCTCAGTTTTTTTTGGGAAATTTGATGAGGAACGTTCATAAATTTTAAGCGAAATATTTATAAACGCAGTTGAATTTTGCCTAAAACTAGTGTTGCCGTTACTCTGTTTTTTAAAAAAATTGGTAAGTTTTTAAATAATTTTTATTAAGCAACATTAAGCATGTCGAAATATTTCAAGGAAAACGGCTATTGACAAAATGCCACGCGGTAAGGCTTTAACGCCAAAGGAGCAAACCGAAATAAAATGTTACAGGGAAGCAAATATCTCATGTCGTCAGATAGCTAAAAAAAATTAATAGATCTCCATCTGCCGTCGAAAAATTTGTTAAATGTAGCGATTTATATGGAACAAAGAAAAGATCAACAAGTGAAATTAAGGCTAAGATGAAGCTTAAGGTTACTGTCCGTTCGAATACAGCAAATTCTGAAAAATACTCAACACGTCGAATATACTAAAAGATTAGGAAAACCTGAGTTAACTTCCAGACATAAGAAAGCGCGTCTAGAGTTCGCTAAAAAACACCTAGGCTGGAGAAATGAATCTATATATCTATATGCCCCTTAATCCCTCGTGGGACATAGGGCGGAAACAGTTGCCCTCCAGCGGACTCTGTTTTGCGCGACAGCTCTTAGCTCTGACCAGGATCTCCCAGTAGTTGCGGCCTCTGCTAGTAGGGTTCTCCTCCACGTTGTTCTAGGTCTTCCAACTCGACGGGATCCTTGCGGGTTCCAGTCAAGGGCCTGTTTGGCTAGATTTTCGTTATCGCGTCGCAAGGTGTGGCCAACCCAATTCCATTTCCTTCGCCTGATTTGGTCGTCTATCCTTTCTTGGCCGGCACGGCGCCATAGCTCTTCATTTGAAATTCTATCTTGCCAGCGGATTTTTAGGATACGACGTAGGCATCTGTTTATGAAGACTTGTAGGGAGAAATGAATGGCACCGAGTAATTTTTTCGGACGAAAAGAAGTTTAATTTGGATGGACCCGACGCCTGTCAATTTTATTGGAGAGATATCCGAAATCCTAAGGAGGTTCGACTTCGTCGCAATTTTGGTGGTGGTGGACTCATAGTTTGGGCCGGTTGCGCATATAATGGAACCACACCAATTTGCTTTCTTACACCTCGAATGAATTCCCAGACCTATAGCGAATTATTGGAAGATGCACTGTTGGAGTATGCAGATGGAATAGCTACTGAAAATTGGCTGTTTCAACAGAACAATGCCCCAATCCACGTTTCCGCCCTCAAGAAAAAGTGGTTTTCTGACCACAACATCAATGTGATTGAATGGCCAGCCAAGAGTCCTGACCTCAATCCGATCGAAAATCTGTGGAGCATCCTAGTACAGGGTGTTTATGAGGGTGGGAAGCAATTTAATACTCTTGCAGAACTGCGCACCAAAATAATCGAGTCTTGGAACAAAATTCCACAAGAGACCCATAAAGCTCTAATAGATTCTATGCCAAGAAGAATCACTGAAGTTTATTTGAAGAAAGGAGGCTCCACTCATTACTAGTTGTAAGAAAAACATGTTTCTTTTAATGAATTAGATTATGCGTTTATATTTATTTCGTACAAAGAATTACAACATTTTTTTCTAAAATAATATTGAAGTAACTAATTGTTCATAATTTAGTGTAAAAATTATTACAATATGAATATATGTTTTTGTTCAAATAATTCTAAAAATAAAGTACTTTTTTATGAAAATTTTGAATGCGTTTATAGATATTTCGAACTTGCTTTCGAACTTTGTTTGACAGACTCAGTTATAGGTTTGAAATACATTTGCCGCGAGGATAATCCCCTTACTACTAAGTTTCCATATAGAGTTTACGACGGGTTTTCTCAAAGTAGAAACGGAGGTTGAATAAAGTTTCTTTAACCAGTCCGGTTCAGCCGAGTTTTGCATACTTATGTGTGCGATTGAGTCTCCGTTATTTGCATAAATACCAAGGGCGACGCAATGTAATATTACTTATCTGACACTTTCGCCCAGAGCTGTCATGGAAATGCCATCTTTTTCCTTATGTATTTTTTATGACATTAAAAATATGTAAGAAACAATGGGCAAAACCGAACCGTCACCTCCCCGTGGTGCCCACTGGATAGCCAACTAACGACGGTAGTAGCGAGCGTGGGACGCTATATTCCCGCATACCGGCGACGGGCTGGCAACCCGTCCTGGCATTACCATATTGCCACGAGACCTACAACTGAGCCTCGGATAGGATTGACTACACAACGAAGACCCGGATATCGTATTAAGGACCATGATTTACGAATTTTTTCTTGGAATGTAAGGACACTGTATCAACCTGGCAGACTAAAAGTTCTACTAAACGAATTAGATAAATATAAAAGTGATCTAACAGCAATACAAGAGGTGAGATGGATTGGAAAGGGGATCCTAGAGAAAAAAACGCACAATATATTCTATAGCTGTAACGAGAAAAATCATACTTTTGGGACGGCATTCATTGTAAGAAAACAAATTAAGCATCTAGTTATGGGGTTTGACGCTATAGACGAAAGAATATGTAAAATACGCATAAGAGGAAGATTCTTTAACTACTCCATAATAAATATACATGCCCCGATTGAAGATGCACTAGAAGAAGTCAAAGATGCATTTTATGAAACCTTAGATAGAGCGCTAAGAAACTGTCCTAGTCATGATGTAAAAATTATTATAGGAGACGCAAATGCAAAAATCGGACATGAAAGGACTTACCGACCAACAATAGGATCATTCAGTCTACATGACGAAACAAACGAAAACGGCATGAGACGGATCAGTTTTGCAATGATGAATAATATGGTAATCGCAGACACAAGATTCCAGCGGAAAGATATACACAAGGTAACCTGGAGATCTCCAGATGGAAGAACGCAAAACTCAATTGACCACATACTAATAGATACGCGTCACTGCTCAGAAGTACTAGGTGTTACATCATATCGGGGTGCAAACATCGACTCTGACCACTATATGATTGGGGCTAGAATCAGAAGCAGAATATCGATAGTAAACGAAGGAAGAACTCGCAAGGAAAGAAAATTTAACGTGAAATTGTTAAAAGAAGAGGAAAAACAAGAAGAATATGTAGATGAAATAAATAGAAGAGTGACAAATGCAAGTAACGACAGCGCCGAAGACATAGAGGTTAAATGGAGTAACTTAAAAACCCTAATCAAAGAATCAGCGACAAATACTCTAGGATACGAGCCCCGTGAAAGAAGAAATGAATGGTTCGACGATGACTGTGCACGAGTAACGCAGGAAAAGAATGTAGCATATCAAGTGATGTTACAGAAACACAGAACGAGAAATGCAGCTGAGCTGTACAAAGAAAAAAGAAGGCAGGAGAAAAGAGTGCACAAAGCGAAGAAAAAGGAATACTGGGAAAACGAAATGTTAAAAATAGAAGAGGCGAACAGCCGAAACGACGTCAGGCAACTATATAAAAAAGTAAATGAGCACCGAGTCAGTTTCAAGCCCAGAGTAACTATGTGCAAAAATAAGAATGGGGAAATCTTAAACACCAAAGAACTAGTTCTAACTAGATGGCGCGAACACTTCAAAGAACTGCTAGCTGGAGATGAGGAGCAACCGCCAACAGAAAACGTGGAAGTAGCAGAAGAACTAGCGGGAGATATGCCTACATCAGAAGATGTACAAGACGCAGTGAAAAAACTGAAAAACAACAAATCTCCGGGCAAAGATAACATTGTAGCAGAGCTATTAAAAAAAGGAGGTGGAAACCTAATATTAAGCCTGCATGAAATCGTAACACTAATATGGACCCAGAAACAAATACCATCGGAATGGAGCGAGGGCATTGTGTATACATAAAAAAGGAAATCATCTAAACTGCCGTAACTATAGAGGCATCACTCTACTGAATGTAGCATATAAAGTATTTTCAAATATTTTATACGTTAAACTGCAGCCTTACGCAGAAGAAGCTCTGGGAAACTATCAAAGCGGTTTCCGTCCCGGAAGATCTACCACAGACCATATTTTCACTCTTAGGCAGGTCCTAGAAAAGGCGAATGAATTTAACATAAACATACATTCGCTATTCATAGACTTCAGAAACGCCTATGATAAAATAAAACGTGAAGAATTATACAAAGCTATGGAGTACCTAAGATTCCCCAAACACCTTGTAAATTTGACTAAAATGACAATGAAAGAGGTATTATGCAGAATAAGAATTGAAGGAGAGCTATCAGAACCATTCAACGCCACAGTAGGACTAAGACAAGGAGATGCCCTATCGTGCTTACTATTTAACGTAGCTATGGAAAAAGTGATAAGAGACGCAGGAATTAACACAGCGGGCAGTATTTTCAACAAGTCGGTACAAATATTGGCGTACGCTGACGACATCGTAATACTAGCCAGATCCCCCGTAGCAATGAAAGAAGCCTTCATATCGCTAGAAAGAGCAGCAAAGAAACTCAGACTAGCAATTAATGAAGAGAAAACGAAATATATGTGCATCTCCAAAAGACGTAATGATCGCCAGAATATGACAATTGATACACACAACATCGAAGCAGTAAAAGAATTTATATATCTAGGGACGCTAATTTCAAAAGACAACGACACGACATTAGAAGTTAAAGGAGATTAGCGCTGGGAAACAGATGCTACTTTGGGCTACGTAAACATTTCTTATCAAGGAACATATCAAGAAGCACTAAAGTAAAACTGTACAGAACTCTTATAAGGCCAATACTACTGTATGGATCCGAAACCTGGACATTAAGAAGTAACGAAGAACACCTCCTAGGGTGCTTCGAAAGAAAAATCCTGCGCACTATATATGGAGGTATCAACGAAAACGGTGTTTGGAGGAGAAGATACAATCACGAATTAAATCAGTTGTATAAAGATCCAAACATCATAAAAACTATAAAAATTAACAGAATCCGATGGGCAGGACATGTTGAACATAGCAGTGACGACAGCATAACAAAAATTATTATGAACAAGAGACCAGACGGACACAGAGGTACGGGACGTCCAAAAAAGAGGTATTTAGACAGCGTAGAAGAAGATCTACGAACCCTAGGTATAAGAAATTGGAGACTTCAAGTCAGGGACCGACAGTTCTGGAGGAGGATGTTGCAGGAAGCCAAGGCCAATAACAGGCTGTGGAGCTATTTATGATGATGATGATGAAGAAACAATATGTGGTAATTGAATTCTCATCCTTGTTTACGGAAGAAAATGCGAATATGTATCATCTGATCGACTTCCACCGACCGGTACACAAATTAAGTTCACCCAATAGCAGATCGTGTCCCGCGCACCTGAAATATTCGGCCGGGAACAACTATCAATGGCCAGGAAATACGAATATTTCATTGGAGAAATATATGCCTGTAAACAAGAAAAAAACAAAATCATGACCTGCCACAATTCACAAGTTCCCCATATAAAAATTGGAGTTTAAAAAAACTCCACCCTGCGGTGCACTGCCTCTGACCCCTTGGCTAATCAAATACAATTCAAATCGATTATTTTCCGCGCACGTGAAATGTAGCGAAATAGCCTTGAACACGAAAAGTTGCCTAAAAATAATATTTCATTTCTTCGCACGGCGCTTGGCCATTCACACAAAATTGTGTCGTCTGTTGCCTGGCTGAAAAGCAAAGGCAAAGTGTGTGAGGAGTGGAGAAGGCGAAAAAGTACATTTCGTCCGTGTGGAATAAAGTTCCGAAGCCACTCTGCCCTTCGCCTCTTCCTTTGTCTATCAACAGAGAACTTGGGGAGCTGCGCGGAGAGCTTATGTGGAATGTGTAGACTAAAGCTTCGTGATGGGATTTATACCCAGCAAATTTGCTGGTGACAAAATTTTGTATGAAGCGGAACATCTGTATTACAGGATATTTAAGGCTGTGGTCTAACCTTAAGAAAGCTTTCGATAATATTTTCACCTAAAAGTATGCAGAATTAAATATAAATTTAATTTGCTTCTAAAATTTATCCTAAAAGTATGCCAAACTGTAATTAGTCATGGTAACGATTTTCGTCTCCGCACATTCTTTCAAATAGACCCCAGGGATAAGACATATTCATGTCAAAACAAAAATGAATGAAAAAATATTGGTATACGGGCGAAGTTTTTACGTGATAACGTCTTTTTTGTGTTATAAGTTTTTTGGAACAAGGGATTAAATGAAGATTACACTTTTAAATTCATAAATCACTGACATATTTCGTTTTACCGGCCCTGCCCTGAAATGGATAAAATCATATCTCAGCGGTAGAACACAGGTCGTCAGATTTCAAGGATTTTTATCCAAAGAAATCAAAGTAACTTCCGGTGTCCCCAGGGAAGTCATCTTGGTTCCCTCTTGTCTTCATATCTTCTTCTCCGATCTGTCTCAATTTAAAATATATAACACATCTCTTTTATGTGAACGACCTTAAAATATATAGCGCTATAAAGTCCGACGGCGATGTATCATGCCTTCAAACAAAACTTAATGCATTGCAAGACTGGTGCAACACTAATAAGTTGCAACTTAACACTAGCAAATGCTATACAATAATCCTCTCCCGGAAGAAAAGCGCACAGCTGCAGCAATACTATCTTGACAACAAGTTATTAAACCATGTTGATAAAATCGTAGACCTAGGTGTTATCTTAGACAACAAATTAAACTTCAACCTACACTACGATAATATTACTGCCAGAGCCAACAAACTCCTAGGTTTTATAAAAAGAAGAGCTAAGGAATTTGATAACATCTGGGTCACTAAAACACTATACACTGCTCACTTTTCCGTCCAATCCTGGAATTCGCATGCTCTGTCTGGTTTCCCATAATTTACGCCAGTAGCAACAGGATTGAATCCATTCAAAAACAATTTCTCCTCTTCGCTCTAAGAAATTTACATAACCCGGCTGATTATCGAAGCCTTCCACACTATACGGACAGGCTCAAAGTTTTGGATCTATTACCACTGTCATGCAGGAGGAAAATGCTTATCTCATGGACATTCTGAACGGTGACCTCAAGGTGAAGTTCTTATCGGACAGGGTTATATTCAATTAGGAAGTTCGGAGCACAAGGCATACGAGACTGCTTAAGGAATACTCTCATCGCACTGAGTATGCAAGGAACGAGCCCATTAATAGATGTTTCATGGTCTTCAATGATCATAATCAATACTTTACTCGTCCCACTAACAAACTATCATACAAAATGAAATTAAAACTAATGTTGAGACCTTAATTCCCTTTATATCTGTTTAAGCCTCCTTTGTAAATTAAAGACACTATTGTATATTCTAACTATAGCTAGCTATACCTGTACCTGACTAGCATAATTTTATAATTAATTTAATTTTGTATACTGAGATTATATGGAACTTAAAGTAAAGCAGACGCGAAATAATCAATTTTTATAATAAATTCCTAGAATAAGAATTGCACCTAGATTTTTAGAGTAACTTGCATATTCCAGTTTAGGTTAAGTAGAGTTCATTTGAACCTTTAATATTTTATAAAATATGAATATCGATCACTCTTGGTTTTGTACCGTTCAGATCATATCTCGCTGTTTGATTTTTGACTTTGAATTTTAACTTCGATATTTAACTTTGATTTCGTTTGATTAAATTTGTTTTTGTTAATAATAGATTTTGTGACTTTGAAATAAATTGTTCGGATTAATAATTATTATTTTTTTTTTGTCATAAGAAGGGCGGATAACGCAATTGGCGCAGTCGGTAGGATTGGCAAACGGTCCAGTCCTCGTCTTAGTTCGCAAATTAAGAATACAACCTTATCGAGTTTTTGTTATTCTAATACCGACGGTTTATCGGTAGTGTTATGCCAATAGTGAAAATTGTACAAGTCCGACGGCTTATCGGAGATCCATTCTAAACCACTAGGAAGCACTAGCGAAAGAAGACAAAAGACTGAAACACAATTTTGGTCAACGGCGGCTTACCGGAGGAACCAGTGCGAAGATCGTTGAGCTCCAGCTCTTTATTGCCAATCAACTTCAAGGATGAGTTACCCCCGATACCAGCTAATAATAATAATAATCTTCAAGTAAGTCAAATTTTGAATACTTCCTTTATATACAAACAAGGAAAAATTTTCTATGTCAATCCCCTCAAGGACAAATAAAAATCAGAGTTTCCGATGCGATGTCTCAAAAAATGCCCGCGCAACGTGAAGCGTAGTCGAAATTATTTTCTCACTCTTAAACTAGTAACGGCCCCATCTTTCTGAAAAAAGGCTTCTGTAGCAAAAAACATTACGAATACGATAGTAATTTTTTAAATCGATTTCGTTGTGGTTAACATTATCATAATAGTATTTAAACAATTACTAACAAAAACCCGCGTGCGTTGCAACGCCTTTCAATATTATGGGGACACAGGCTGCGATAGGAAAAAGCTATAGTGAAAAAAGAACAAATCTGGGAAAATTGATTTTGGGAGATGACCGCAATGGACCAAATGATATATTGAGTATACTATATTGCCTATGGTGTTCTACTTATCATACTCTTTCATTTGATACCCATGTCGAAGGGGTTGTGAAGAATATATTAATCCGCCCTCTTGAGATGGCCGCTATGGACCAAACGATATATTGAGTATACTATATTGCATACGGTGTTCTACTTATCATACTCTCTCATTTGATACCCATCTCGAAGGGGTTGTCAAGAAAATGGTAATCCACCCTCTTGACATGACCGCCATGTACCAAACGATATATTGAGTATACTATATTGCTTATGGTGTTCTACTTATCATACTCTTTCATTTGATACCCATGTCGTAGGGGTTGTGAAGAAAATGGTAATCCGCCTTCTCGAGATGGCCTCTATGGACCAAACGATATATTGAGTATACTACATTGCTTATATTGTTCTACTTATCATACTATTTCATTTGATACCCATCTAGAAGGGGTTGTGAAGAAAATGGTAAACCGCCCTTTTGAGATGGACGCCATGGACCAAATTATAAATTGAGTATACTATATTGCTTATGGTGTTCTACTTTTCATGGCCTTTCATTTGATACCCAGTCTCGGTTGTTGTGAAGAAAATGGCAATCCGCCCTCTTGAGATGGCCGCCATGAATCTAAAGACATAGTCTATGGCATTCTTCTTATAATTCCCTTTCATTTGATAACAATGTCGAGGGGGTAGTGAAGAAAATGATCATCCTCCCTCTTGAGATGACCGCCATGGACCAAACGATATATTCAGTATACTATATTGCTTATGGTGTTCTACTTATCATACCCTTTCATTTGAAATCCATATCGAGGGGTGTGAAGATAATGGTAATCCAACCTCTGGAGATGGCCGCTATGGACCAAACTATATATTGAGTATGAGTATACTATATTGCTTATGTGTTCTACTTATCATACTCTCTCATTTGATACCCATTTCGATGGGGTTGTGAAGAAAATGGTAATCCGCCCGCTTGAGATGATCGCCATGGACCAAACGATATATTGAGTATACTATATTGCCTATGGTGTTCTACTTATCATACTCTTTCATTTGATATCCATGTCGAAGGTGTTGTGAAGAAAATGGTAATCCGCATTCTTGAGGTGGCCGCTATGGACCAAGCGACATATTGAGTATACTATATTGCTTATATTGTTCTACTTATCAGACTCTTTCATTGGATACCCATTTCGAAGGGGTTGTGAAGAAAATGGTCATCTGCTCTCTTGAGATGACTGCCATGGACCAAACGATATATTGAGTATACTATATTGCCTTTGGTGTTGTACTTACCATACCCTTTCATTTGATATCCATGTCGAGAAGTTGTAAAGAAAATGGTAATCCGCCTCCTTGAGATGGCTGCTATGGACCAAACGGCTCCTTTTCTGTTGAAATTTTTTTGCTATAAACCTCACGGAGCCCGAGACCTTTCCAACGAATGCAAAACCGTGGAAATCGGATCGTACGTTCTCTAATTATAGCGTCAGGAAGGAAAACCCGACTTATTTTTATATTATAGATATTGCTATTATTTCAAAAGGTACTACAGTTGAAGGTACAATATAGACGTGACTGAAAGCTGATATTATTACCTTCAAAATAAAAAAAAATTGTAGCGATAGCATCAGTGCAACCAGAGATAATGAATTTAACATTGAAATTCACAATGGTCATATTTCGGAGAAAAAAAAACTCGAGACTCTAAAAAAAAATTTTGGAACCAATCAAAATTGTTAAGTCAAAAAAGGTGCACAGACCGACCATTGGAAAGGAAAGTCTTCACGAAACATCAAACGATAACGGACAACGTGTTATCGATTTCGCAATGAGTAAAAATATGATCGTCAGCTCAACATATTTCCCAAGAAAGGACATTCACAAATACACATGGCAATCCCCCAGCGCAAGATACTGCAATCAAATAGACCATATTCTAATAGACAGAAGGGCAGCTTCGAGTATCCTGCAAGTAAGAACCTGTAGGGGTGCAAATTGTGAATCGGACCACTTTCTAGTTAAAGCTAGATTCAGATGTCGGCTGTCTACTCAAGAAAGAAGAAACAGCAAACAAAAGAAATTCGACGTCGATCGCCTCCAATAACAGCTCGTGTTGGAGAGATACAGGAAACTCTAGCAGAAAGTATAGGTATAAATAATGAAGATACAGTCGAGGGAAAATGGATGAGATTGATGACGGTACTGACAGATGTCACTAAGGAACGCAACGGGTATAAACGCACAGCCAGAGCCAGTGACTGGTACGACGAGGAATGCAAAGCAGCTATAGACGCCAGAAATAAAAATAGGAAAATATACATAGAGAGACCGACGAGGAGTAAGAAATTGAAATACGAGGAAACAAGAAGAACCGCAAAAAACATCTGCAGGAAGAAGAAAAGGCAATTCCTCAACAATCACATCCTGAGAGCAGAGGAAAACTTTGCCCAAAACAGAACACGGGAAGCATACAGGGAAGTAAACTTCTTCAAGAAAGGCTTCAAACCCTCTTCCGGTATATGCAAAACAAAAGAAGGCACTATAGTCACAGGCGGCGAAGATGTAATGAAAAGATGGAAGGAATTTTTTAGCGAGCTGCTGAACGCAAACGAGAGCATCAGACATGTACCAGAACCCCGTCTACAACATAACGATGACACCAGAGAAACAAATGTACCCACTCTGGAAGAAGTACAAAACGCCATACGATCATTAAAAAACAATAAATCTCTAGGAATTGATAACATCCCAGCAGAGTTGATCAAACAAGGAGGCGAATCGCTCTCAGCAGCTATACACGAATTACTATGCTGCATATGGAGGAATGAAAAAATGCCTGAAGAATGGGAGCAAAGCATTATCTGCCCAATACACAAGAAAGGGGACAGATTCAACTGTGAAAACTATAGAGGCATATCTCTTTTAAGCATAGTATATAAAATAATGACCAATATAATTAAGACCAGACTGGAACCTTACGCAGAAGCCGCAATAAGTGAATACCAAGCTGGATTCAGAAGAAATAGGTCAACAATGGATCAACTTTTTACAATAAGCCAAATCCTCCGAAAGTGCTAGGAATACAACATTGACGTGTATCAACTTTTCATCGACTTTAAACAAGCATACGACAGCATCGACAGGGAGAAAATGTATGCAACAATGCTGGACCTAAACATCCCCATGAAGATAATAAAATTAACAAAAATGACCATGAAAAATACAAGATGTGCAGTCAGAATACAAGGAGAATTGACGGAATCCTGCCCAGTCAAGCAAGGCTTAAAGCAGGGCGATGGGCTGGCACCCATGCTATTTAATCTCTGCCTAGAAGGAGTAATTCGCAAGGTTAACATTGATGCGAACGCAACCCTGCTTAACAAACCCAAACAGTTGGCAGGATATGCCGACGATACAAACTGCCTTGCAAGATCAATGTCATATCTTAGAGAAATATTTACAGAATTAGAAGATGGAGCAAAACATATAGGGCTGCAAATAAACGCAGAGAAGAGTAAGATTCTAATTCAGTCAAGGGTGGAAAGAAGAAGAAGAAACCACAATACCACCTGGGGTGAATATAACTTCGAACGGGTAAACATTTAACTACCTGGGGTCAACAGTCAGCGAAGACAACGATGAAACGATAGACGTACAAAGAAGAATAAACGCTGCGAACAGAACATACTTCTCACTACTGCCAGTAATGAAATCCAGAGACATTCACAGAAAACTAAAATAAGAATCTACAAAACCATCATACGTACAGTAGCTACGTATGGATGTGAAGCTTGGAGTATCTCCCAGAAATCCGCAGACAAGCTGGATATATTTGAGAGGAAGGTTCTCCGAAGGATATACGGCCCAATCATTGAAGACAGTGCATGGAGAATACGCTACAATCACGAATTGTACGACTTATACAAAGAATGTAAACTTTCGACTCATGCCAAACTACTACGTTTACGTTGGGCCGGCCATGTCCAAAAAATGGATGACTCAAGGATACCAAAAAAAGCCCTGTATCTACTACCAGATGGCAAAAGACCAGTTGGCAAACCACGGTTAAGGTATGAAGATAATGTTAAAGTCGATGCAGCAAGACTGCTCAACACAAGAAACTGGAGACAAGCTGCGGAGCAGAGAGACGTCTGGAGGAAGAAGCTGATGGAGGCCAAGGCTCGAATTGGGTTGTAGAGCCATTGAAGAAGAAGAAGTCCCTTATACAAGACTAGCTGGAAGGAACTCGGTGCGCCTCGCTGCATCCATCATAGCGAAATAAAAGAAGTTGTAAAAAATATTTCGCAACAGTTCTCTCCATCGGCTCCAGTGCATTTATATCGGGCGGTGTAAATTTATCGTCCCACTAACAATCATACAAAATGAAATTAAAACTAATGTTGAGACCTTAATTCCCTTTATATCTGTTTAAGCCTCCTTTGTAAATTAAAGACAATATTGTATATTCTAACTAAAGCTAGCTATACCTGTACCTGACTAGCATAATTTTATAATTAATTTAATTTTGTATACTGAAATAATATTGAACTTCTTCTTCTTCTTCTTCTTCTTTTATCCGTTAGCTGGCGGTCCGAGCGGGACGTCCCCGCAACGGATACGCTGCTGTCGGTGCCGCTGGGTCCCGAACTCTATTCACGATTCGCTTCCATTCTTCTCGGTTTTTGGCGGTGTATATTGAACTTAAAGTAAAGCAGACGCGAAATAATCAATTTTTATAATAAATTCCTAGAATAAGAATTGCACCTAGATTTTTAGAGTAACTTGCATATTCCAGTTTAGGTTAAGTAGAGTTCATTTGAACCTTTAATATTTTATAAAATATGAATATCGATCACTCTTGGTTTTGTACCGTTCAGATCATATCTTGCTGTTTGATTTTTGACTTTGATTTTTAACTTCGATATTTAACTTTGATTTCGTTTGATTAAATTTGTTTTTGTTAATAATAGATTTTGTGACTTTGAAATAAATTGTTCGGATTAATAATAATTATTATTTTTTTTGTCATAAGAAGGGCGGATAACGCAATTGGCGCAGTCGGTAGGATTGGCAAACGGTCCAGTTCCGGCGGCTTACCGGAGGAACCAGTGCGAAGATCGTTGAGCTCCAGCTCTTTACTGCCAATCAACTTCAAGGATGAGTTACCCCCGATACCAGCTAATAATAATAATAATCTTCAAGTAAGTCAAATTTTGAATACTTCCTTTATATACAAACAAGGAAAAATTTTCTATGTCAATCCCCTCAAGGAAAAATAAAAATCTTTCCCCAAATCCATATCCTAGATATTACGAGATTAAGAACTAGATTAGGCTTATTTAGATCACATTAGAAAATATAAACGAAATTATTAGTGAAGAAGAAAGTTACAGTGATAATTTTAATAAGAGAGTTTTGCAAGATAGTTTTGAAAACCGGTCATTAGAACCTATTTGTGAAAACGTACCTAGTGCCAGTGATAATGCCCCTTTTGACTTCGTACCTAATACCACTGATAATTCTCGTTTTGATCTCTCGAATTCAGATAATTCCTTACACACTATGATTGATAGCAACCCAGTAAATAACGCAATTCTACTAACGACTCCTATCACAAGGACTATGACTTCAATGAACGTATTCAATTCGTTAAGAATACCCGACACGATTAAAGATCTCCCGCAATACGATGGAAATCCGCATTTACCTTTTGAATTTTTAGATAACGTCGAAGAAATTCTTAAATTGATCGCCGTAACTAGCGGCACCGGTTATGGCCAATTATTATTACGAGAAATTCGAAACAAAATAGTTGGGCCACCTAACGAAGTCCTCAATATTTATGAGACTCCTCTAGCATGGGATCAGATTAAACAAAATCTAATCCTCCATTATGATTATAAAAGAAATGAGACGTCGTTGATTAGGAACCTTCATAAAACGAAACAGGGTGGCCAAACAGTAAAAAAATTTTATAGCGAAATAATCGAATTACTCGAGAGTATGACAAACCACGTATCCATTCACGAAAAGGACCCAAATGCTATAAACTCTAAGAAAATCTTATTTACAAAAATGTGTTTAAATTCATTCTTATCGGGACTTAGAGAACCATTAGGTTCAACCATTAGGGCCATGAAACCTTTTACTTTAGCAGAAGCTTTTGCTTACTGCATTAAAGAATAAAATATATTTTATGGTAAATGGGAAAGCTCCAGTTCGTCCGGAAGTAAAATGGAACACACGCAGGATAAAACAAAATTTCCAAAACAAAATTTTTGACAAAATTTTTTTTTTTAGAATGTTCATCTTGAATTTACCTATCGATCCCTCTAGCCGGACTTTGAAATTTCATTTTCGTTTTTTTTTTAATTTTTAACAAAAAGTCTAATTTTTTCAAAAAAATACTTATTATTTTTGAAGTGAAACTTCCTTGCTCTCGTTCTGAGGATTTTGAATTAATTCGCTCAAGTACGAGTGAATTCAGAAAACTGAAACGAAAACAACGACAGGTGTACGAAACGGAAGTTGCCTTCTCACTCATTTACATAATCGGAAGTTTAGTGATGACACACACCGCACCAGCAGGATAATATTTACAATTTATTTAAATTGGTCATAGATGGCTCAGGCATCGGTAAAGTAAAATGGGGAGTCGGTTATTTAAAAAAATGAGATTGTGTATAAATTATTAAATATAAAATTTTTGTAAAAGCAACGAAATATTTTTGATTTTGAAGTGAAACTTCCTTGCTCTCGTTCCGGGGATTTTGAATTGATTCGAGCCAGTACGAGTGAGTTCAAAAAACTGAAACGAAAACAAGGATAGTTGTACGAAACGGAAGTTGCCTTCTCACTCATTTACATTACATTAAGTGATGCCATATAAACAAATTCCACCAAACCAGCAGGAAAATATTTACAATTTATTTAAATTTGTACATAGATGGCGCAGGTATCGGTAAAGTAAATATGAGGAGTCGGTTATTTAAAAAATTAAGATTGTGTATAAGCTATTAAAGATACAGTTTTTGTTAAACCAGCTAAATGTTTTTGATTTTTTGTCAATTAATACTAAAAGTGTTTTTGGTAATATATATTTGAGTACATATGTAATAACTTGAGTATTGTCATCTCGTGGGCTCACAATTACATTAGGGAATAATAATTTCGAACTGTCATTATCGACAGCTAGTTAAATTAAAGTTTGACATTAGAGATCATTTTTGAAAAATATTTTTAAAATAAATTTTTAATATCATATTTAACTTGTATTTGAGGTGATCCGCTGTCACATTTAGTGGTTTTCTTTGGCTTACAAACAGGATTGTTTTCTATTTAGACAAGTGATATTTGCTCAGTGATATTGGATCGCAAAAATTCTTTACATGTATGTATTATCTCCAATTTTCATATGATAATATTTGAATTGTATTAAAACAAGGTATATTGCCAGAATTGAGATTACGGCCGTGTTCCATAATAACAAGCAGGATACTAACCAGTGAAAAAGGGTAAATTTAAGTGCTTACGCTGTGCATAACAGCAGTGTACATGAAAGGGTTACAACTTGAAACTAGCTGAAGTTCCGTTGGGCGATACACATAAAATTTCCGCCAGAAATTCAAGCTTTAGCTACTTAAAAATAGATGGCTTGTTGCTTTTTATACACTGTACAGCATTACTTTCAAAATATTCATTACACTATGATTTATCAATTGAGTTAAAATATTATGGCTTCATGCATATTTTAGATTATAATATAAGACACGAGCAAATGAAGAAAAAAAAAATACAATAATAAAGAACATATAGACATAAGTATGTACGCGATGTTTCGCTTCTGCCTTGTGTTCTTTAATACACAATAATTTTTTTTCTATTCAATTTATTCTAACGGGCCGAAAATTTTAGTTTCCGTGCTCATGTTTTTTTTTAAATGTTCGTCTTTTAGTTAGCTATTAATCTGTCTAGAAAATTTTTGATATAGTAATATAATTCCAATTATTTGCTAGACGATACAATTATTGCCAACGTAATTTAATCCATTTTAAATGTTTAATTGTTTTCAAAGTGTGACAAGTTACTCAGGTTTCATTATGAGGAACTATGTCCACATAAAATTTTCCCTTCTGATTTCTAAGAAAAGCGACTCGCCCAGAATCGCCTTCGTTACAACTTTACTTGTAAGCGAAGTACAGCAGTAATACCTTTTGAAGTCAGTTCCAATTGTACTCCGGATCGGGAAGAGCCGATATTAAGATTTTTGAATAAATGAAATTTTAAAATTAAAATTAAAAGTAAAAAGTGTTTTACTTAACTGGTGCAGTCGGTAGGATTTAAGTCGAAAAGATTTAACGTGCTTGAGGTTTCGGGACATTTTTTTTTCTCAATAACTAATTCGAAGAGAATTGTAGATTTTAAAATAAAAATCCCGTTACTCTAATTTCGGTACAAAAAATAAAATTCAATTCGAATAGAAGTGATCTTAAATAGTGGAAAGTTACTGAAAATTGTCTTTCTGAAAATAAAGAGAATAACTGTGAACGGTACCGAAAATTAAAAATCAATTTGAAGAGAAGTGATCTCATTTTACGTAATAAATTTTTTTTTGCAATACGTAGTGGAAAGTTACGGTAAATTGTCTTTATAAAAATTAAGAGAATAACTGTGAACGGTTCCGAAATATCAAAATCAGCTCGAAAAAAAGTGATCTTACAGCCTAACAAAAAAAAATTTTTTTCCGCAATAAAAATGAGAATCACGAAAAATTGTTTTTCAATCCAAAGAGAATATTTGTGAAAAGTTACAGGAAAAAATTTTTTTAATTACATTCAGAAATAAAACTCAATTATTTAAAACAACAAAAAAAACTACAATTTAAGTAATTCGACGAAAATTAATACAAAAGCTTAAAAAAATTACCTGGCTAACTCAAGGAAAATAAAAGAAGTTCCGGAATAGTTTAAAATTCAAAGAGAAGTGTTATCCATTGAGAAATCTTCATAGTTACCAGCTGTCAGCAAGAACCACATCATCAACATTTTTGAAAGTAACCGTCGCTATCATCAACAAATCACAATCCTGACCAATTTAATCAACAAACATCATCAGTGGCAATTTAATAAATATTAGAACGGTAACTACATATTCGCCTTACAATAATTTTGTTTTGAAATTACCTAAACTTTTTGCATTACATATTATATTTAACAAAAAAAAATCATTAAACATAGCAAACATAAGTAATTATCAAACATAGGTTGGCAAGAATAAATAAAAACATAAATCTCAGCAAATACAAAATTAAGTATTTAAGTAATAAAGTTCGAGAACTGTTTTTGTTTTAGTTCTATTTAATTTTGCTAATTTAAAAAAAAAAAAAATAATAATTTCAAATTGTTCATTAGTTTTAAGAATCTCTTTAACACCTATTAAGGTTGTCGACTTATTTCTGAATTGTTTGCTACTTTTATTGAGATAATTTTAAAATGGATGCTGAAAATCGGATCACTCTTGAATACCTCGCAAAAAATATAAGTTATATCCGACTATTCGATGGTAACAAAAATATGATTTAGCAGGATTTTTTTTTCTAGAATTGAGTCCTTTATACCGATTATAGATACCTTAGATAATCCTCATAAAGTAATCGTGCTCGGATACATTTTAGATAAAGTTGTTGGGAGAGCTAAGGAAAGTTTAATTAGAACCGGCATTGTAACCACTTGGTTAGAATTAAAAAATTGTTTGACTAGAAATCACGGGGAAAGAACAGCTCTTCCAGAATTAATTAATGAACTCAGACTTTGTCGATGTAACTCTACAGTGGAATCATTTTATAAGAAAATAACTTCACTATTATGTAGAATAAATAATGCTTATGTACTCAACGGTGAAGTAGATCTTAATGCGCAAATAACTGCTAATCAAACACTAGCTTTAAGTTGGTTTACACAAGGATTACCACCATTACCTAAAAATCTTATTAGTTGTCGCGAACCCCAAACATTAGATAATGCGTTCGATTTATTAGTACGATGTGGTTATCTCTCAGCTACTCATAATAATCTCGTAGAAATAGTAGTAGTAGCTTTAAAAATACGAATCAAAATTACTATTCCCCTCACAACCCAAAGTCCAATTTCCCCAACTCGTATTATAACCGTAGCAACCAACGCAATTTTAATCCCAACGTGAACCACGTCCACAAAAACAATACCGCTTATGGTAATCTTAACCACCAATATAACAACTACAGACAAAACCAAAATAATGTCAGGAATAATCCTGGTCCTAGTGGAATAACACGCAGAGCTAATAAGAACCCAAACTATTTTAGACAAAATTATCAAGAAAATCGGGGCGTCCCGGAACCTATGGATATTTCCACTAATGGAAATAATAGCATAAATCCTGACCGGCCTCAAAATTTTTATTTTAACCAGGTAAACGACTTCCCTATATAATAATAAAAACCAAAATCCGAGATCTCAGATTTATCATTGATAGTGGAGCCGAAAATAGCATAATTAACCCCGGTATTTGCAGCCCTAAATGGAAATTACCCTTACATAATCATTCAATCAAGGTACTAGATAGAATAGTCGAAACAAATACGAGGTGCAGTTTTCCCATTTTCAAAGAGTTCAATGAGTCAAAAACATGCTGCGTAAGTTTTTTTGAATATTACTTCCACAAATCATTCGATGGGCTCATAGGAAACAAAATTTTAGTTGATTTAGACGCGAATATTGGCTATAAAGATCGCCTATTGACAACCAGAAACGCCGTAATACCATTTTATTGAAATAAAGAAGAAGAAATATATGCAAGAAGCTGTTTAAAAAGCGTTACTGATATATTCAATAACGAATGTAACCATAAAGTTACCCCTAACGAAACTTATGCAACACATCTAAACAAAACCGATCTAAACAGAATAAAAATTCTCATAATATCTTATAAGGACTTGTTTTTTAAAGAAGGAGATAATCTCTCATTTACCAATCACATTAAACATGAAATAAAAACTCGAAACGACGTCCCAATTTACTCCAGATTGTATAGATACCCGGAGGTACATAGAAAAGAAGTTGATCGACAAACAAAAGAGATGTTAAAACAAAAAATCATTCAGGAAAGTAATAGCCCATATAATTCTCCCATCTGGGTGGTGCCTAAAAACGATAATTCCGGCCCACAGAAATGGAGAATAGTAGTGGACTATAGAAAGCTAAATGAACAAACAATTAATGAAAAATTTCCTATGCCCAATATGAAAGAACTCTTCGATAAACTCGGAAAGTGCAACTATTTCTCAACTATAGATCTGGCCCAAGGATTTCACCAAATCGAAGTCTTGCCAAAAGATAGACCTAAAACAGCTTTCTCTACAAGAAACGGGCATTATGAATTTCTAAGAATGCCTTTTGGGCTTAAAAATTCCCCCCCCCCCACGTTTCAGAGATTAATGAATAACGTGTTGAAAGATTTCATTAATAAAATCTGCGTGGTCTATCTCGAAGATATTTTGATTTTCTCCACAAGCGTTGAAGAGCATCTTGTCAGCTTAAGGAACATATTACAAAGACTTCGTGAAACAAATTTAAAAATTCAGGGTGATAAATGCGCATTTGCGAAGGCGACTACAAGTTATTTGGGACATATAATTACCAAGGATGGAATTAAGCCGGACGATAAAAAAGTAGAGGACGAAGGCAATAAGACGAATGAAACTACCACACACCCTCAAAGAGATTCGTTCATTTTTAGGCATAACAGGGTTTTATAGGAAATTCATCAAAGATTATGCTCGAGTAGCGTACCCTATAATTAAGTATTTAAAGAAAATTACTAAAATAAATGAATCAGATCAAGAATACATCGACGCCTTTAATAAATTAAAAACTCTTCTAGTTAGTGATCCAATTCTTAAAAGCCCGGATTTCAGTCGATCGTTTGATTTGACAACGGATGCTTCAAATTACGCCCTCAGAGCAGTTCTAAGTCAAAATCACCATCCTATATGCTATGCGTCAAGAACGCTAAATAACCACGAATCAACAATTGAGAAGGAGTTACTCGCAATTGTGTGGGCTATCAAATACTTCCGTATCTACCTTTACGGAAGGCACTTTAAAATTTTCACGGACCATAAGCCATTAGTCTGGCTTAACAACATTAAAGAACCAAACATGAAACTCCAGCGCTGGAAAATTCAGCTTAATGAATATGACTTCGATGTCTGTTACTTAAAAGGAAAGGAAAATGTAGCAGATGGATTGAGTAGATTCTATCCTCCTACAAGAGAAAATAGCTCCATAATTAAAAATGCTGATATTTGCTTTCACAATCATACTGATCCTAGCGAAGAGCAAAGTTCAACACAGGCTACCGTGCACAGCGCCGAAGAGGATGAAACACGCTGCCTGTATATAACCGAAAAACCAATTAACCACTATAAAAATCAAATATATATTTCAACAGGAGAAAAAGAACAAATCTTTTTAAAAATAGTAAATAGTAAGGTGCAAACTCATGTGGTTATAGATCAAAATAGCGACTTAGTCGAAATAATGAGAAGAATCCTAAAAGATAAAGGAGTAATATGCATTTACTGCAATGAAAATGAACTTTTCATAAAATTTCAGGATGCCTACGTAGAATTCTTTTCTAATAACACCGAACTAAAACTATTGAAATCAAATATTCGAATAATAGATATAACAGACGAAGAAGCGATGCTGTCGTTAATCAAGGAAGAACACATTCGAAATAACCACCGCGGTATTCTAGAAGTTTTCAATGAAGTTAAACGAAAGTACTATTACTCAAATATTTTCAACTTAATCACTCAATTTATAAACAAATATGAGGTATGTTTACTCGCTAAACATGACCGACACCCTTTAAAAATACCATTTAAGGTAACCGAGTCTCCTCACGGTTTTAATGAAATCATGCACGTAGACATATAGTACCCATACCGAAATATCATGTATTTGACTACCATTGACAAATTTTCTAAGTACGCCACTGTCCATAAATTAGAAGACCGCACCTGGATATCGATTTTAAAACCATTTAAAGAAAGAATTCAGTATTTAGGAAAAATGAAGAAATTATTATTCGATAATGTTTTTAAAGGAAAACCAAATTGAATTTCACACTTCAACTGCTTACAACAAAACCGGCAATTCTGATGTCGAACGACCTCACGGCACGCTTAATGAGCACTTACGCATCATAACTGTCTAGAAACCAAAAACTGAAATAAGTGAACGAATTTTTAAAGCAGTAACTTGTTACAACAACAGCATACACACAACGACTAAACTGAAACCAATTGATTTTATTAATAAAAAATTAGATCGGAGTCAAATAGAAATATTAGCAAACAAATTTGAAGAAAATAACGTAAATTAAATTAGTAGACTTAACGAAAATCGCGACAAAGAATTTGTAGTTCATGAAAATGTTATTCGTAATAGAAATATAGAAAAAAATAAACCAAAATATAAGAGACTATTAAAACATGAAAAATCTGGGGACTATGTAATCGACACTAGCAATAAACGAAAAACAAGTTATTACACCACTCAATTAAAACGAAAATTTAAATACCAAAACTAAATAAGGTTTTCAGTTCATAGGAAAATACAGTAAGCCTTTCCTTTTCTTTCTCTTTCAGATGCTCTGTATAGTCACGATTATTTTCCTTTTTCCTTTAATTTTGGGGCAACTAATTGAAGTTACGCCAATAAATACTGATAACGGTTTTGTCTTATATCAATTGGACCAAAAGCTAATTGTGGATCACTATGTGAAAATACTACACATCATTGATTTAGAGCAATATACAAATGTATTAAACATATTAGGCAAGAACATAAAACTCCTTAACCTTCCAGTAAACGCTGGCGAACACAAATTGCTTATGAGAGAATTTTTGTTGGCAAAACATAATCTTAAAATGATTATGCCAGATATATTGAATAAACGACGGGAGAAAAGAGGGGCGATAAATTTTATTGGCTCTAGCATGCACTGACATATAATAATGGACTGCTCATCAGCAATTATTCCCATACAAACCGATGGCACCAAAAAGGTATAGTCGCTCGCTCATCCATAAGCCCCCAAACTGACAGAAGCACTCAGAAATAAAATCAATTAGAAAAAAATAGACGGGTATAGTGATGTTTATATCTTTTGCGTTAAATCAATTAGAAAAAAATAGACGGGTATAGTGATGTTTATATCTTTTGCTCTTTTCCCCATAAGCCCCCGGTGAGAATGTCAGTTGCTAAGACAGGCGTTGAGAACTTAAATCAGATACACATAAAATTTACAAATTAATGAAAAAAAGGCATTTTAAAAGGTGAAAAAGTGAAAATAGTGTTTATTAATTTTTTTAAACAAAATATTTGTGTTGTTTTAATGTTTTAAGTACGTATTTAAAAAAATGTAAATTTCAAAAGTGATTCCGGTGTTTACATGGAGTGAAAAAAGGTTTGTAGCCTATGGAACAAATTGGTGCCATGAAAAATTTCTCATAAGCAGTCCATTCTATATGTCAGTGCTAGCATGAAATTTTTATTTGGAACTATGGATGACGAAGTCGCGGAAGAAATTTCTAAACATTTAGATAACTTAGACAAAAATACCATGCAAATGACCGATCAGTTAAACAAACAAGTTGTGATCAACAACAATTTAATTAAAAATCTAAACGAAACCATTAGACATGTAAACGACCAATAATACATACTTCAAGAGTATCTAAATAACGAGTAAAGCAAAACACCTAACAGAAACGGTCGACATAACAAAATTCACATTACAAATCTACACTGACCTTAACGCGATGAACAAACAACTTAAAAAAATTTCGGACACTATCTTAATGAGCAGGCTGGACATTTTACCTCATGACATGCTTACAAACGACGAAATTCAAAACTATAATACACCGTACTACAGTGAAAAAATCCATTCTTATTCGTTTGCATTTTTTTGAGCTCCGATTTTTTCTGATTTTAATGTTTTTTTTCGTTTTTTCGTGGCACCCTCAGTTTTTTTTTTGTTATTAACAAAAAATGGTTTTTACTTTTATTTGATATAATCGAATATTCGAAAAATATTCTATTATATCAAATAAAAGTAAAAACCATTTTTTGTTAATAACAAAAAAACAGAGGGTGCCACGAAAAAACGAAAAAGCCATTAAAATCAGAAAAAATCGGAGTCCAAAAAAGTGCAAACGAATAAGAATGGATTTTTTTAAAGTCAAGATTTGTAGAACGGTGATGTATCTGCAATCTGCATCCATTCTGCCTCTTATTAAAAACAGCATCTTATCCAAAAATTCCTTCCTAATATTTGTAATAAGTATTCCAAAGCGAACTGAAGAAACTTATTACAACGCGTTAATTATTCCAATCCCCAATAATCAATACGAGGAGCTAGATTATGACATTACACAAGTAATCTTAAACAATAACGATGTTTTTACGTATGATAAAAGTATAATCTCAAAAAGAGATTTAAGGGAGCATAAATATGACTGCATAAAAAATGCATTTAAAAAGAGTAATACTTGTCATATGAAGATAAACACCAAAATGTCTATTTTAGAAGTAGATAACGGATTAATCGTAACAAAGAACTTGCCAGCAACACAAGTGACTCAAAATTGTATTCAGCACAAGTTAACCATTAAAAATAATAACATAATAAAGTTTAGCAATTGCAAACTGGAAATTGGTAATATAGCATTCAGAAATAAAATCGAGAGCTTTAAAGATGGTGGTATAATCCCAATAACCAACATTAATTTTACAAAACTCTTAAACAACAAAGTAGACCTAAAAGAATTACATATTACAAGCATGCAAAATAGGGAAACTATAAAATACATAGAATTTAAGAACAATGTAATGAGCTATACATCGCTATGACTAAGTTCATTGACTATAATTGCAATAATTTTAATAATTTTTCTTTGTAAGCGTACCTACAAGTAAAATTGCAATCACAACTACAATCGAATTACATGATAAAACAAAAGACGAGGCGGATATTCAAAATAACCCATCTGTTCCAGATCCTTTTTCAGGAGCAAAAGTTCTAGGGGATGGAGGAGTAATATAATTCCAATTATTTGCTAGACGATACAATTATTGCTAACGTAATTTAATCCATTTTAAATGTTCAATTGTTTTCAACGTGTGACAAGTTACTCAGGTTTCATTATGAGGAACTATGTCCACATAAAATTTTCCCTTCTGATTTCTAAGAAAAGCGACTCGCCCAGAATCGCCTTCGTTGCAACTTTACTTATAACCGAAGTATAGCAGTAATAACTTTTGAAGTCAGTTCAAATTGTACTCCGGATCGGGAAGAGCCGATATTAAGATTTTTGAATAAACGAAATTTTAAAATTAAAATTAAAAGTAAAAAGTGTTTTACTTAACTATATAGTTTTTGCAAACTGTTGATATTACAATCAAATATTAAATCATTCAGTTTGAATATTTTTGGTAGAGGTTTACATATCACCCTGTATTTTTGTAACCCTATGAGAGATTTCCTTGAATAAGGCCTCAATCTACGCAGAATACTCCCGCCTATGTGAAACGGTAAAAGTTAAGGTTTCAACCCACCAACTTCCAGAGTTATGTATTGTCAAAGTCTAAATTTTGTTTTTTTCTTCACTAAAATTTCAACTTCAACCACCTTTTTCTCCAAAAAAAAGTAGTTAATTGATATTTTTTTATTACAAAATTGGAAAGCTTGGACAATTTCCTATGAATAATGTTCAACAACTTTTATGCTACGGCCTATAGTTTTGAAGCTATAAGCAATTTTAATGCTAAAAATGGCCTTATTTGGTACTTTTTCTGTTGCTTACAACCTGAAGTTATGTCTAAATGTACCATCTCCGCACTCGTCCGTAAAAGCCTCCTTTCGGCCCTTGATATGTAATGTACTATTTTATGTAATAAAAATAAATTGCCTACTTCAATTAAAGCATTCAGTTTATTTTCTCCCCGTTCTGAATTATTTTTGACATTGGTGCCGAAACCCGGGAGCTACGGAAAAAATTTATTAGCGAAAAAAGGCAAAGCGGGTTTAATTATAAAAAAATATAGTAATTACATAATATCGACATGGCCGAATGGAATCGCGGTGCTTATCGCGGTCAAGTCACCAAATTAGTAAATGCGGCGGTCGAGTTTTTAGCGACGGCAGATGTTCAGCCTAGAGCAGAAAATGCCGATAAATTTATTTTAGTTGAAGAAGAGCTTGTCATTTTCATGAAGCGTTTGAAAATCGCCAGCGAAAATCTATCCCGAATTAATAGTGAGGTTATGAATGCACCCGGATTCAAAATGGATGACCCTCAGAAGGAATGGGAACACATTATCCAATATGAAGACAAAGCGAGTAGTGCAATCATCCGTCTGGAGCACTGTTTGAATAAAATCAGAACGATGCAAGGTTACTCAGTCACCAGAACCAGCGAACCTGTTGGTAATTGATGTAATTGACTCTAATGGGAGTACCATAAAATTGCCCAAAATAGAACTAAAAAAGTTCTCTGGCGATCTCCATGAGTGGATCTCTATCTGGGAACAATTTAAATCAGCAGTGCACGACAATCCGTCTCTATTCGCGGCAAGTAAATTCAATTACTTGCAGTCAACATTGGTCGGAAAAGCTGCTGAAACAATACGAGGATTTACCCCATCTGAATCGTGCTATGATAGCGCTATTGCCTTAGTGGAAGAAGAATTCGGTTAGCACGATAGAATTGTTGACAAGGCTATGCAGCAGCTTATGTCCTTGCAGCCAGTGGCTTCAAGAAACGATGTTCTAGGACTTCGTAAATTGTATAATTCGGTGACATGTATTACACGTTCTCTCACCACACTTGCAGTGCCTTCTACACACTATTTCATAATGTTAAAATCTGTTTTGCTTAGGCGTCTACCAAGTGAGCTTAAGGTCGATTTTTTCAGGACTGACGAAAAAAGTTCTAGCGATATGAATTCCACTGAGCAAGAAATTACAACACCCTCCGTGGATAGCACCGCTATTTTTAAGGGCGATAATCAAGTAAAGAGGTTGCTGAAATTTCTTAAACGGGAGGTGGAATCGCTAGAAAAAGCTAGCATAAAAAATCGAAATACAGCGGAAGCGAGAGTTTTTAAAACGGCAGCCTGCCTATACACTGCAAGTGCATCTGAGAAGTGCCGTTTTTGCAATGAAAGTGGTCATCACTCCAAACAGTGCAACAGTTCACATACAATTCAGCAGCGCAAAGATTTGTTAAAGCGCCAAAGGAGTTGTTATCGATTTACCAGCAAGGGACATTATTCCAGACAGTGTAAGATGAAACATCTTAAATGTTCTAAGTGCGGAAAAAAGCATGCAACATTTATGTGCGAGGACGAGGAAAAATTGGTGGCCGCGGGAGCGAGTTCTAAATCAACCAAAGACGAACAGCGATCGCTTAGTTTGTGTTCTACGAGCTTGTGCAAATTGAAGGGTGTTTTTGCAAACAGCTCGCGGATTTATTATGGCTAATGAATGCTCTGACCGATTATTTGTACGGTTTATTATTGACGGTGGTAGTCAGCGAACTTACATATATTAAACCGTATTGTCAGAAAAATTAATTTACCAATTGTTGGTTCTCAAAGTGTTAAAATATTAACATTTGGTAACAATAAGCAGATGAAGGTTCAAGAGTGCAAGCTCGTGCGCTTTATGATGAAAAGGCAATATAGTGGGACTTGTACTTCTTTGGTGGCTCTAGAAGTAGACGAAATTTGTGAAGATATTCTTATGAGACCAAGTGAGCGATATTATACGAGTTTTCAGCTAGCCGACAGTAGCGTAGTAACTGACGAAATCGAGAAGGGTATTTGTATTTTGATTGGTTCTGTTGTTTTAGGAGACATTGAACGAATTACCTCGAACCTTACTGCCATAAAAACAATATTTGGCTGGACGTTACAAGGGCCGTCTCTTGATCCTAGAGAACTAACCACTTTGTCAACTGTAGTGCTGCATTCTCATTTCGATGAAAGTTTTAAAGAAAAATCTTTATGGGATTTGGATGTAATTGGTATCAAAAATGAAAGCGACACAAAACAAATTACCGATGTTAGTATAAGTATGTTCGCAAGAATGGAATGCGATACGAAGCGAAGCTGTTATGGCGAGATATAGACTCCAAGTTGGATAGGTACAGAGAAGGAGCCTATTTAAGATTTAGAAATTTAATTAGGAAACTTTCCAGAGAATCCTCCAGACTATTTGAGTACGAGCAGACAATGAACGAATTCTTATCCTGTGGATTTGCGAACAATTAGACGAACCGCCTAAATGTGGAATGCGTACATATTATCTTCCTCATAGAGCGGTCTATCAAAATGATAAGACAACGTCAAAGATTCGGATAGTGTTTCACGCATCAGCACGACGAGGAAATAATGCGTCACTCAACAATCTTCTTTCACCAGAACCAAACTTGTTACCCGATGTAGTCCAGATTTTACTAAATTTCAGATGTGGACGAATAGGTTTGGTAGCGAACATTAAGAAAGCATTTTTGCAAATAGGGTTATAGTCCAGTCAAAATAGACGAAAAAACGCCATAATTGGAAGATAATTCGGAAGTTGCTGAAAATTGGAACAGCCCTTAAAAACATTATTATACATAAGGTGTAGAGACTGCCACGCGATTGGACGACTGCAAACTTTTTTATTCAAGGTCAAAGGGTCAAAATATCAGTTTTTTGCAAATATATGCTAAACCGTACGTCTTATCAGAAAATTGTGTTTGCAACATTTGTAGATTAGGCGATTATTTACAAAAAAATGTATTATACATTTTCTCGTAGGAATTGCCATTTCTGAGATATTGTCGTTTTAATAAGTTAAAATACTCATATTCTATCATTCCCGACTTGTAAAGGTCATCAGAAATATAATAAATCCTTTGTTGGAGTACGCGGCTAATATTTTCAAGGGTGATTCCTGGATATCTTTGGAGAAAAAAATTGTTCTACAGAGGGCGGCTATCTCCACTATCCACTAAGATACAGGGTGATTAGGGAAATTTTTTTTTTCTTAATTTACTGAAATTTGTAATAAATGACATCCTTGTCGGCGCTCTAGATAGTAGAACAGGCGGCATACAATGGGGTTTGTTAGACCGCCTTAAGGATCTCGACTACGCAGATGATATCTGTTTGCTGGCCCACAGACACCAGGACCTCAAAAACATGATTAACAATTTGGCAACAGAAAGTAGTCCAGCCGGCTTAAGGCTAAATCCAACTAAAACTAAAGAAATGCGGATAAATGCAAACACCATTGAGATGACTGCGCTGAATAACCGTGACGTGGAACTGGTCGATAAATTCTGCTACCTCGGTAGTATTATTACCGAAAATGGCGGTGCAGAAGATGTCAGTTCCAGAATAAATAAAGCACGAGGCGCATATGCATGCCTGTTCCGCATATGGAGATCAACGGAGATCTCAACTAACACCAAATTGCGGCTGTTAAACTCCAACGTGAAGGCAGTACTTTTGTGCGGTTGCGAAACATGGAAAGTCACTCAACTCATCACAGGGCGCCTACAAGTCTTCGTCAACAGATGCTTGCGTCGTATCCTAAAAATCCGCTGGCAGCATAGAATTTCAAACGAAGAACTATGGCGCCGTGCCGGCCAAGAAAGGATAGACGACCAAATCAGACGAAGGAAATGGAATTGGGTTGGCCACACCTTGCGACGCGAAAACGAAAATCTAGCCAAACAGGCCCTCGACTGGAATCCGCAAGGATCCCGTCGAGTCGGAAGACCTAGGACAACATGGAGGAGAACCCTATTAGCAGAAGCCGCAACAACTGGGAGATCCTGGTCGGAGCTGAGAGCTGTCGCGCAAAACAGAGTCCGCTGGAGGGCAACTGTTTCCGCCCTATGTCCCATGAGGGATTAACGGAGCACAATGATGAAATGATGATGAAATTTGAATACCTCCTTAAGTAATTATCATAAAGTACCCTAATTAGGCTCATCTTTTAGGTAAATGTGTATTCTTTTATTTGGTATAAAGCACAGCAACCTGAGTGACTCCGTTCAAAAAATATGTAGGCTCAAACCAATGCTACTATGCCGCAGTTGAAAGACGAGTTACTCTTTAATTGTTCACGATAAAACTACTACTACTTCCTACAAAACTACCCAAAATAAACACTTATTGTGTATGGAAATATTGTAGATAATAGTTTGGTGCATCAGAAAAGCAAAAAAAAATGTACGGTTAGTAACGAATTTTCTGAGAAAAACGAAGAAATCTGCCAGGTGTGGCGATGTATACACTTACTTTGTTCTAGTACAAATAACGATACTTCCAGTAGAACTCTTCTTCTGGTACAACATAATTAATCTGGTACAACATAATAGATATTTCCGGTAGCTCTTCTTCCTGTTACTTCGAGCCAGATATGTGTACGCACGCACTCCCTCCCTGGGTATACTTCATACATATCAAATAAACCAGTATTATTATCATTATTATATGTGGTGCGTTTCATTTATACAATACCCCACATAATTGGTAACCCCGAACGAAAAATCAAAAAATCAAAAGAAGGTAACAATGTAAAAAGGTAAACATGTGGCCACGGAAAGGTAACAAAATTGAACCCCCATATGAAGTATAATTCCATCTAAAAAGAAAACTTGAAACAGTGACATGGCAACAAATAATATAAAAGTGCATAAAAAATTCATCCTATAAAAATTACAACAATGGTGATAACAGTGGCTTTCAAATAGCGATAGAAATCGCATCGAGATCAGTGATCTAGAACCCGGCGTGACATTTTGTTTTAATACGACCGCATTTAATTTCTTGAAAGTTAATATTTCGCGTTACTTAATTACGGTCCAAACTTTTGAATTTTTAGTGAAATATTATGTGGTCCTAATTTATTTTAATATTCTTCCCTATAATAATTAATAAAAATCCATGCAAGCATGCGCAATAGTTTAAAATAAGAACAAAGAGAAAACAAAATACAAGTGAACAGAAAATAACAGTAACGGTGATGCACAGTGTTTTGTTTTTTTTCTCCTCATGCCATTTACCTTTGCAAAATTGAAATAATCGTGACAAAATACTCTTAATTTTTGTATGCAAAAGAACGATTTCATTGTCACAATCGTTTATATTTGCCAATTTCGAAGAAATTTAATGAAATTTTAGAATGGAGAGAACGACGTCGAGCCAATCACCTGGAACTGGAAACATATACTTATGTATATAGAGAATTCAACACAGGTTCTCCGGCTAACGATCATCCACAGGACTAAATCATAAGTTAAGCATAATTTATATGTAGCTCATAATGAGTGTGCCGGCTCTAGGGGTGTTCGACCTATTCCGTCGAACAGGGCGCCGAGAAATAAGGGGCGCAAAGAAATGACAAAACAAAATTTTTTTTTATAGTGTTGTATCAATTTTTAATTCATAAATATTTCGCGCCCTTTTTTTAACGTACGCACAGTATGCCTGTTGATGATTTCTCCCCTTTCAGTCGCCCCACCCTCCCCTTTTGAATATACTCGTAGCAAGTGGGGACAGCGGCAAGAATATAAGAAAAGGAGTGTCAACGTTCGTGTGTAGTGTTAATGTGTTATGCATTGTGGAACGCGCGTGGCACAAGAAAATATTTCGAGCCCGAGATCCAAACGCCGGCGTCAAGCGTCCCTCGCTCATTTTCTCGCCGACTTTCGTAGTAACAGGACGTGCACAGACGTGTTTCCCTTCATTCACGATATTACGAGTGACACCGTAGTTAGTACGCCATCATTAATTTCTTACATTATATTCTTTGGATCCACGTAATTATTACGGTAAGTGAAGCACACATATTTCGAAATTGTTTTCGCTTGTTTTGAGCGATTATTTGTGTACACTTTTCCACTGTTAGATTTCATTTGCGGAATACATCTTTCATTTTTCTCGAGGGTGAATAGCTCGACAAAATACCACGAGCAGAAAATAATTGAATAAATGGGTTTGGGTTCAGCGCCCTGCGAATGACGCAGATCCTTTACAATAAGTGCATGTCATTTATGCTTAATTGATGCAAATGTGTGCATTTCTCGAGCTCGAGATGGGCGGTTTTTCTGCAGAGTAATATACGTTTGTAGGTTAGAAACCATGTGACAGCTACTGCAATATGATATACCCGTTTGTAGTTTAAGTGGTGCGGCAAATCAGGGGCAAGTGCAAATCGTAAATTGGGATTTCGAGGGTTTTTTCATAGTAACTTTACAATGCATAATTCTTTGCGGGAAATTCGAATTATTGTATTCCGCAAACACTTTTCAATGGATCGTATTTAATTGATAGATCAATTATATTCTATAAAATTTTCATTTGCAGTTTTTTTAACATGAGTAGACCCTCCGGTGCAGAGTTCAGAAAAAGAAAAGCTGAAAAAAATGCTCGATTTGAAAGTGTTATCCAAAAATGTAAAAAATTGGGTAATTATTTTTCGTCGTCGAGTGGAGGGTCAACTTGTGGAACGCCTAATTGCGATCCTGATTTTAAATCCAAAGATAGCGTGGAATCTTCTCTTTCGGATACAGGCGACGAGTTTGTAAATTAAATTAATATAATATTTAATATTTTTTAAATAAATGATGTAAGTGTTACTTCGAAAAATAGAGTGAAACAATAACTACTGATATGAGAAGAAATTGTAGCATTCTTACACATATTATTAATTTTTACAGTGCATTCCAAGTGACACGATTGAGAAAAATTCCGACAAAGATGAAAATCTTAATGAAGTTGATGTCTCCAATAATTCGGTGACAGAAAAATTGGACCTCTCAGATCCAGCTTCCTGGCCCAAGACCCTAAATACTCATACAATTGACCACCTCATCAGTCTAGGGCCTCAGCAAATCAAACTCGACAAATATCCCAGCGATGTTCATGGCCGTCATTTTTCGGACTGTCATTATAATCGCGTGCTTTTGAACGGTGAAAAGATTTTGCGTAAGTGGTTGCTGTACTCTAAGAGTACAAATCGCATTTTTTGCTTTTGCTGTCTATATTTCGACCAAGCATCGAAGAGTCGGTTAGCAAACGAAGGATACAATGACTGGTTTCATTTGTCGTCAGCACTTCGAAGTCATGAAACGGGACCGAATCACATGAATTCTTATCGGATTTGGGTAGAAACTGCGTCAAGACTTCAAAACGGCGAGACTATTGATAAAGCGGAACAATTATTGGTCGAGAAAGAATCTGAACGTTGGAGGAATGTTTTAACAAGGCTCATGAATATTATTTTATATCTTGCGGAAAACAATATGGCGTTTCGTGGTTCCTCTGACAAACTTTACACAAAAAATAATGGAAAATATTTGGGTCTTGTTCAATTATTGGCAACTTTCGATCCAGTCATGCAATATCATATCGGTCGAGTTTTAGACGAAAAATCAGGTATTCATTACTGTGGGAAAAATATCATGAATGAACTCATTCATCTTCTGGCTAAAAATGTCACTTCCCAAATTGTATCAGCAGTTCAAAATTCAAAATATTTCTCAATAATCGCTGATTGCACGCCAGATGTTAGTCACGTAGAACAATTGTCATTGACACTGAGATATGTTGATTTGGACAGTAATGATAGTAGAGTCGAAATTTGCGAAAGATTTTTGGGGTTCACGCCGATTGACGATTCAACCGGGAGCGGACTCACTAACGTTATGACCGAATGTTTACAGAAAAATGAGCTTGAAATAAAATCTTGTCGTGGTCAGGGATATGATAATGGGGCAAGCATGAAGGGCCAGCACCAAGGGGTTCAGAAAAGAATTCTTGATATCAATCCCTTAGCATTTTTCGTGCCTTGTGGATGTCATAGTCTCAATTTAGTATTGTGCGATGCAGCAAAATCCTCTGTGATAAACATTTCATTTTTCGGAATTTTAGGAAGACTCTACTCTTTATTTGCCGCTTCGACACATCGTTGGGAAATTTTAACCAAACATTTAAAAAATTTTGTTCTGAAACGTCTGTGTGATACACGGTGGGAAGCAAAAGTTTCAAGCGTTAAATCTGTTCGCTTTCAAATTGGTGAAGTTCACGACGCACTTTTTGATCTTGCTGAACAAGAAAAATATTATAATCCTGATATTTCTCATGAGGCAACCACTATTATCGAACAACTTGAAAAGTTTGATTTTCTCGTTTCTCTTGTTATTTGGTATGATATACTTTTCCAAGTCCACATTGTCAGTAAATCAATGCAAGGCAAAAATCTTGATCTTTGTGAGGCCGTGAAATTGATCAAAGCATGTACTGATTTCTTACGAGAATATAAAAGAACTGGTTTCGAAAAAGCTGTTGCATCTGCTGCAGAACTCGCTCAAATTTTAGAAGTTGAAGCGGAATTTAAAATGAAAAAAAGAGTTCGATATGTGAAAAAAAAACTTTGATTACGAAAGTCGCGATGAACCCATTGGGCGAAAAACTCCAAAAAAGCAGTTTGAAATAGATTTTTTCAACCCCTTGATGGACTGTGCTATAAATTCTGTGCAGGAGAGATTCAAGCAACTCGATGCTCATGCTGCTATTTGGGGTTTCTTGTACGACATTCAGAAGTTGCCAGCAAAAGAACAGCTCGAAAAAGATTGCTACAATTTGCAGAAAGCTTTAACCGCGGACACAGAAACTGATGTAGATGGCAAGGTTTTGTGTCTCGAACTTCTCAGTATTAAAAAATTTTTGCCAGTAATGAAAGAAACGAATCCACTTAGTATTTTGAATTTCATCAAAAACAAACGGCTTGAAGACTTGTACCCTAATATATGGATAGCACTCAGAATTTTGTTGACTATGCCAGTTTCTGTGGCCAGCGGTGAAAGGAGTTTCTCGAAATTGAAATTAATCAAAACATTTTTACGATCGACAATAACACAGGAAAATATGAACGCTTTAGCGGTTCTTTCAATCGAGAATGAACTGGCGCGAAGCATCAATTTAGTAGAAATTATAAAAGTATTCGCTTCTGCAAAAGTCAGGCGCGCGGTTTTATGAAGTCATGAACTCATTAAAAAAAACCTATTTCGATATTCTATTGATTATATTATGGATGAACAAAGGTGTAGTAGTCAGTAGATCTCATCATTAAGTCATGTGCAATGAATAAATTTTTGTAATACGAACTCACTACTCTACCTAATTTTTGGAAAAAAAACCTGACACTTTCATGAGTGTTTCCCATGTTTGTACAGTTATGACTGTATATGCATTTCAACATAATTCACAATATGGTAGCGGGGGGGCGTAATCGAAGCACTCTCGAACAGGGCGCAATTATCACACGAGCCGGCACTCCGGCTCATACTGTATGAGCAGCTCATTACAGTAGTTTTCGTTTTGCCTAAACTGTTAATTTTTCTCTTTTAGCGTAAACCAATATAAAATACATATAATAGAAAAGTGGAAAGGAGAAAGTGTCAGAACTGGCTACCTGAGTGAGTAGTGCTTTAACATCATTCTTCGATACAACAATTTTTTTTATATACCACAATACATATATTTTACATACATATTTTTATATATAATATACATACATATTTCCTATATATTATCATATATATAACACTATTATACTCTTATTATCATATATGCAACACTCTTAACCACACAGGTTTGATTCATAAAAATTATTTCGCATTGTTTTTGTCATTTTAAAAATTATCTTGTTTATCTTCGATCTTCGTCACGAGCCACATCGGCTTTTTCTTTCTTTCTTTTTTGTCATTGATTCGATAGGTTTTGAATATTTGATAAAATCAAGGCAAGCGGTAGTTTGCCGAGTTCGTAAGGGCAAACAGCTAATGCCTTATTTACGCCTAAACATAGAAAACAAGGTGTTTTTTTTATAAAATTATGCGGTTTATCACCTTTTTATAAGCAATATAAGTAATTTTTCATTTGTAACCAATAACCAAAATATAAATAATTTATTATTCCATGAGTTTTTTTCCAATCATTCTTCGTTTTCTTTATTTTTACATTTTTAACTTCCCAGTATAGGAAGTTATTGTAATCGGTCCGAAAATCGAAATCGAAAATTTCAACGTATTTTCATCTTTCAAGGTCCCAGGAGCATTTTAAGCAAAAAATTGGGAGGAAGTATGTGTGTGTGTGTGTGGGAATGTGCGTACGGATGTGGTCATTTTTTCCTGCACGATATCGTGCGAACCAAAACTGATATCGGTTTCGTTGAGGTGTTGTTCGAAGCGTATTAACCGAAATATGATCTGAAAAGATTTTCATGAAATTCGGTCCAGCCGTTTTTTTGTTTGAGCGACGTAAGTGATTTTTGTACCTGCACGATATCGCCCGAACCACGAAAGATATTGACTTACTTGAGGTGCCGTTCGAAGCGTATTAGCGACAATATTATCTGAAAAGATTTTTATAATATTCGGTCCAGCGGTTTTTTGGTTTAAATGACTTAAGTGATTTTTGTACCTGCACGATATCGCGCGAACTATAAAAGATATCGGCTTAGTTGACGTGCCGTTCGAAGCGTATTAACCGAAATATGATCTGAAAAGATTTTCATGAAATTCGGTCCAGCCGTTTTTTTGTTTGAGCGACGTAAGTGATTTTTGTACCTGCACGATATCGCCCGAACCACGAAAGATGTTGACTTACTTGAGGTGCCGTTCGAAGCGTATTAGCGACAATATAATCTGAAAATATTTTTATAATATTCGGTCCAGCGGGTTTTTGGTTTAACTGACTTAAGTGATTTTTGTACCTACACGATACCGCGCGAACTAAAAACTATATCGATTTCATTGAGGTGCCGAAAAACATTAATACATCAATTTTATATACATTTTCGTCATCCTAATCTTGTAAGTGCGCACATTAAGTTTGACATTTTAATGAAAATATTGATAAACAATTGTGACAAATTCTCGGTATTATGCATATATTCTATATTGCCTATTGTTCATTTATTATTAAAATATCCAATCATAATATTCAACATCCATCATACTGGGAAGTTGATCGTGTGGACCGAAAGGGTCGAACCCACATCCCAACTAGTTTACAATTCGAATCGAACTTTTTTCTTCTCCTTCAGTCTAAAAAAGTGGGTACTCAAAATTATTCTGTCAGATGGCGCTCTAAGTTATTTCAATTGCTCAATAAATGAGATGGTGCTACTAGTTAGTCGAAAAGTGTTTACTCGAACTGTTGATGCTAGATGGCATTCGATGATTAACAAAATGTATTCATTTAAAGTAGTTAGTCGCAACTATGGTATCAGATTGCGTTAGGTACTATAAAAAACATGTAGTTCACAGTACAAATGTACAGTAAAATTTTGAAATACTGAATGCCGAGATCGTAATCGTAATTTATTTCTAAAAATATGACATATTCGTTACAAGTTAGTCAAATCTAACACTGTTGATGTCAAATAGCATTTCCTATCATTTCGATGCATGGTACGAGTCTCAAGAGGGCGGATTACGATTTTCTTCACAACCCTCTCGACATGGGTATCCAATGAAACGGTATGATAAGTAGAATACAATAAGCAATTAGTATACTCAATAATAAGTTAGATCCACCGAGGCCACATCAAGAGGACGCATTACCATTTTCTTCACAACCCCCTCGACATGGGTATCAAATGAAAGGGTATGATAAGTAGAATACAATAAGCTATGTCTTTTTTATATCCATGGCGGCCGTCTCAAGAAGGCGGACTACCATTTCTTCACCACCACCTCGATATAGGTACCAATTGAAAGGGTATCATAAGTAGAATACCATAAGCGATATAATATACTCAATATATGGTTAGATCCATGGCGGTCAGCTCAAGAGGGCGGATTACCATTTTCTTCACAACCCCCTCGACATGGGTATCAAATGAAAGGGTATGATAAGTAGAATACAATAAGTTATGTCTTTATATCCATGGCGGCCGTCTCAAGAGGGCGGACTGCCATTTCTTCACCACCACCTAGACATAGGTATCAATTGAAAGGGTATGATAAGTAGAATACCATATATTCAATATATGGTTAGATCCATGGCTGTCATCTCAAGAGGGCGGATTACCATTTTCTTCACAACCCCCTCGACATGGGTATCAAATGAAAAGGTATGATAAGTAGAAGATAATAAGCAATACAGTATACTCTATAAATAGTTAGATCCACCGAGGCCACTTCAAGAGGACGCATTACCATTTTCTTCACAACCCTCACGACATGGGTATCAAATGAAAGGGTATGATAAGTAGAATACAATAAGCTATGTCTTTATATCCATGGCGGCTGTCTCAAGAGGGCGGACTACCATTTCTTCACCACCACCTCGACATAGGTATCAATTGAAAGGGTATCATAAGTAGAATACCATAAGCGATATAATATACTCAATATATGGTTAGATCCATGGCTGTAATCTCAAGAGGCCGGATTACCATTTTCTTCACAACCCCCTCGACATGGGTATCAAATGAAAGGGTATGATAAGTAGAATACTATAAGCAATATAGTATACTCAATAAATAGTTAGATCCACCCGGGCCACCTCAAGAGGACGCATTACCATTTTCTTCACAACCCCCTCGACATGGGTATCAAATGAAAGGGTATGATAAGTAGAATACAATAAGCTTTGTCTTTATATCCATGGCGGCTGTCTCAAGAGGGCGGACTACCATTTCTTCACCACCACCTCGACATAGGTATCAATTGAAAGGGTATCATAAGTAGAATACCATAAGCGATATAATATACTCAATATATGGTTAGATCCATGGCTCTCATCTCCAGAGGGCGGATTACCATTTTCTTCACAACCCCCTCGACATGGGTATCAAATGAAAGGGTATGATAAGTAGAATACAATGAGCTATGTGTTTATATCCATGGCGGCCATTTCAAGAGGGCGGACCACCATTTCTTCACCACCACCTCGACATAGGTATCAATAGTAGAATACCATAAGCTATATAATATACTCAATATCTGGTTAGATCCATGGCGGTCATCTCAAGAGGACGGATTACCATTTTCTTCACAACCCCCTCGACATGGGTATCAAATGAAAGGGTATCATAAGTAGAAGATAATAAGCAATATAGTATACTCAATTAATAGTTAGATCCACCGAGGCCACCTCTAGAGGACGCATTACCATTTTCTTCACAACCCCCTCGACATGGGTATCAAATGAAAGGGTATGATAAGTAGAATACAATAAGCAATATAGTATACTCAATAAATAGTAAGATCCACCGAGGCCACCTCAAGAGGACGCATTACCATTTTCTTCATAACCCCCACGACATGGGTATCAAATGAAAGGGTATGATAAGTAGAATACAATAAGCTATGTCTTTATATCCATGGCGGCCGTTTCAAGAGGGCGGACTACCATTTCTTCACCACCACCTTGACGTAGGTATCAATTGAAAGGGTATCATAAGTAGAATACCATAAGCGATATAATATACTCAATATATGGTTAGATCCATGGCTGTCATCTCCAGAGGGCGGATTACCATTTTCTTCACAACCCCCTCGATATGGGTATCAAATGAAAGGGTATGATAAGTAGAATACAATAAGCTATGTCCTTATATCCATGGCTGCCATTTCAAGAGGGCGGACCACCATTTCTTCACCACCACCTCGACATAGGTATCAATAGTAGAATACCATAAGCGATATAATATACTCAATATCTGGTTAGATCCATGGCGGTCATCTCAAGAGGGCGGATTACCATTTTCTTCACAACCCCCTCGACATGGGTATCAAATGAAAGGGTATCATAAGTAGAAGATAATAAGCAATATAGTATACTCAATAAATAGTTAGATCCACCGAGGCCACCTCAAGAGGACGCATTACCATTTTCTTCACAACCCCCTCGACATGGGTATCAAATGAAAGGGTATGATAAGTAGAATACAATAAGCAATATAGTATACTCAATAAATAGTTAGATCCACCGAGGCCACCTCAAGAGGACGCATTACCATTTTCTTCATAACCCCCACGACATGGGTATCAAATGAAAGGGTATGATAAGTAGAATACAATAAGCTATGTCTTTATATCCATGGCGGCCGTTTCAAGAGGGCGGACTACCATTTCTTCACCACCACCTTGACGTAGGTATCAATTGAAAGGGTATCATATGTAGAATACCATAAGCGATATAATATACTCAATATCTGGTTAGATCCATGGCGGTCATCTCAAGAGGGTGGATTACCATTTTCTTCACAACCGCCTCGACATGGGTATCAAATGAAAGGGTATGATAAGTAGAATACAATAAGCAATATAGTATACTCAATAACTGGTTAGATCCACCGAGGCCACCTCAAGGGGACGCATTACCATTTTCTTCACAACCCCCTTGACATGGGTATCAAATGAAAGGGTATGATAAGTAGAATACAATAAGCTATGTCTTTATATCCATGGGGCCGTCTCAAGAGGGCGGACTACCATTTCTTCACTACCACCTCGACATAGGTATCAATTGAAAGGGTATCTTAAGTAGAAGACAATAAGCAATATAGTATACTCAATATCTGGTTAGATCCACGGCGGTCATTTCAAGAGGGCGGATTACCATTTTCTTCACAACCCCCTCGACATGGGTATCAAATGAAAGGGTATGATAAGTAGAATACAATAAGCTATGTCTTTATATCCATGGCGGCCGTCTCAAGAGGGTGGACTACCATTTCTTCAACGCCTCGACATAGGTATCAATTGAAAGGGTATCATAAGTAGAATACTATAAGCGATGTAATATACTCAATATATGATTAGATCCATGGCGGTCATCTCAAGAGGGCGGATTACCATTTTCTTCACAACCCCCTCGACATGGGTATCAAATGAAAGGGTATGATAAGTAGAATACAATAAGCAATATAGTATACTCAATAAATAGTTAGATCCACCGAGGCCACCTCAAGAGGACGCATTACCATTTTCTTCACAACCCCCTCGACATGGCAACTTATTGATCATGAATTTGGAAAACGAGAAACTCTGAGTGGTCAATGTAAAAATTGTTCGTACACTCAAAAGATTCGTAAATCGGAAATGATTTCGGCAGCACCTGTTCTCATAATACAACTGAAATTATTCGAACTGAAAAATAAAAAGTTTATTAAAATTGAGCAATGCGATATCAAAGCTGTTACTTCTGCAAAATTGCATATAGGAGGTTTAAATTATAAAGTGATTAGTGCTATATTCCATACAGGAATACTCGAACAAGGTCATTACATCAGCAGGTTGAAACAAAAATCGAGCTGGTTATGGATCAATGATTCCATAGTGCAGAAAAAATCTTGGCCGAGAAACTCGAAAGGAGCTTATGTTTTTTTTACAAAGGCAATAATATTAGTTTGAATTCCTGCATTTTGTTATTTTGTTATTACCTACTTATAAAATAAATAAAAAAATATAATGAACAATTAAATACATAATATTTCTTTATACAGAAGATTATTTATTTTTTATTTTAGACTGTATTAAAACAAAAAAGAGTGATATCCCACCAAAAAAACATTAAAAATGTGGATTAGAAGTTCGTGGGCGCGGAAATTATTTATTGGGACAGTTTAAAACACACTTATAACAAAAGGAAGTGATATGGATTAGTCAAGATGTATCGTTAATAGCATGAAATAATTAAACACGTGCATTTACGAACGAATTCAAAGGAATTATACAACTGCCAATTTTTATTTAAAACTCAATAAAGTATTATCAACCGCGAAAAAGTTGGCTGGCGCGTTCGTTGTATACCAAGCATGAATCTTTGCTGTCCTTCGAAATGTAACAATTTTTATTAGAAACACTATAGACTGAGCCGCACAGAATTCGTTCGTAAATGCACGTGTTTAATTATTTCATGCTATTAACGATACATCTTGACTAATCCATATCACTTCTTTTTGTTATAAGTGTGTTTTAAACTGTCCCAATAAATAATTTCCGCGCCCACGAACTTCTAATTCACATTTTTAATGTTTTTTTGGTGGGATCAGTCTTACCCAAAGGTTTCGACTGAAGCGAATTTTTCCATAGCAATATCTAAGTTCAGGTTCAACTTTAAAACTAAATACCAGTTTAAAGTACTCATTAAAAAGAATATAATTCAAAATGACTAGTAACGCAAACGAAACGGAAACGGGTGAGCATTCCCAAGTCACATTACCGAATACTAGCAACGGGGATAGAAAAACATGTAACTCCCAATCTAGTGAAAGTGAATTAACAAGCACCATCATAGGCAGCTTAAAATTACCAACATTTTGGCCGACTAGACCCGACTTATGGTTCCTACAAGTCGAGAGTCAATTCAAAATAAAAGGCATCACGGCATCGAGCACTAAATGCGATTATCTGGTGGCATCCTTAACTCCTGAGGTAATGGAGATAGTGGCGGATGCCCTTTTAAAGCCGCCTCAACAGCAGAAATACGAAAATCTCAAAACGTTGCTTCTTGTGCGCAGCATGGACTCTGAAGAACGAAGGTTAGATGCACTCCTTCATAAGGTCAATTTAGGTGACTCGAAACCTTCGGAGCTCTTTCGGCAAATAGAATCTTTAGCGGGGGGAAATAGTCTGGTTAACCAACCCCTTTTGCATAAACTGTGGATGAACAAATTACCTTTACCCATCCAGACCAGTTTAATTGCCATTGAAAAGTCACAAACTCGGGAAGAAATATTTGCCATTGCAGACAGAATCTTCGACTCACTCTCGACACAGAAGGTAGAGGCTGTGAGATGCCCGACACACACGGACACCACTGACCGCGTTACCAGTTTACTAGAAGACTTATCCCAGAGAATTCGAAAGTTGGAAATGCGACAAGCGCGAACAAGAGACAGAAGCGACTCTCAAAATAGGTTTCGGAGAGACCGCTCTCGTTCTCGAACACCTACAAATCGCAACATGGGCTTCAATCGAATTTGTTGGTACCATAAAAAATTTGGTAGCAACGCAACGAAGTGCATAGATCCATGCAACCATACAAGACTCTCAAAAAACTAAGAGTAGCTACTTCGTTCTCGGCCCCGAAGCCAGCTAACTTCTCTCGCCGCCTTAAACAGCCTCCATTAGGACTTAAATCTGAGACGCCCATTTGAACACACATTTATCATTGCCAGCATTGAACATGCTATCATCGGGGCAGATTTTTTATACAAGCATAACATTGCGGTTAACCTCAGAACCAGAAAGCTAGTGGACAACACGACTACACTAACAGTAAAGTGCATATCTCGTCGTATTAATTCTCATTCGTCCCCAAAAATTTTTTCACTTCACGATGATTTTGGAAGCATCTTGAATGAATTCCCGCAAGTAAAAGCCTTACCGAATTTTAATGCAGAAGTCAAGCATAACGTGGTACATAGAATCAACACGCAAGGGCCTCTGCCATCCGTACGCGCAAGAAGACTTAACGTTGAAAAATTCAAAATCGCCAAAGAAGAATTTCAGTCTATGGTTACGCTTGGCATCTGTAGACCATCATCCTCGCCAGTTGCTTCTCCTTTACATTTGGTCCCTAAGAAAGACCTCAATGACTGGAGGCCATGCGGCGATTACAGGCAACTAAATTCTGTCACTATATTTGACAAATACCCTCTGCCTTATATCCAGGACCTTAGTATAAATCTCCACGGATGCACTTACTTCTCAAAAATCGACCTCGTGAAAGCGTACCACCAAATACCCATAGCCGAAGAAGATGTCTTTAAAACAGCGGTTATAACACCTTTTGGGCTATTTGAGTTCTGCAGAATGCCATTCGGACTCAAAAACGCAGCGCAAACTTTTCAACGGTTTATTAATGAAGTCCTTAATGGACTCGACTTCCTCTTTGTTTACGTGGATGACATACTTGTGGGCAGTCACTCCGCAGAAGAACACAAGTCACATCTTCGACTTCTCTTTGCTCGCCTGCAACAATATGGCATCACGGTCAACCAAAAGAAATGCACATTTGGAGTGGAAGAAATCGACTTCTTAGGGCATAAGATATCACGCGAGGGAACCACGCCCTCTGATGAACGCGTCGAAGCCATTAAAGAATTTCCAAGACCATGTACCGTTAAAAAACTTCATGGCAAACTTCTACCACCGGTTTGTGCCACATCTCGCGCACATCGCTTCCCCACTATATGATCTATTACGCGATGCAAACCACAAGGGAAAACTTAAAGCGGATTTCAATTGGTCAGAGGAGCATGAGAACGCATTCAATGAAATTAAAAACTAGTTGGGATGTGGGTTCGACCCGTTCGGTCCACACGATCAACTTCCCAGTATGATGGATGTTGAATATTATGATTGGATATTTTAATAATAAATTAACAATAGGCAATATAGAATATATGTATAATACTGAGAATTTGTCACAATTGTTTATCAATATTTTCGCTAAAATGTCAAACTAAATGTGCGCACCTACAAGATTAGGATGACGAAAATGAATATAAAATTGATGTGTTAATGTTTTTCGGCACCTCAATGAAGTCGAAATAGTTTTTAGTTCGCGCGGTATCGTGCAGGTACAAAAATCACTTAAGTCATTTAAACCAAAAAACCGCTGGACGGAATATTATCAAAATCTTTTCAGATTATATTGTCGCTAATACGCTTCGAACGGCACCTCAAGTAAGTAAATATCTTTTATGGTTCGGGCCATATCGTGCAGGTACAAAAATCACTTACGCTGCTTAAACAAAAAAACGGCTCGACCGAATCTTATGAAAATCTTTTCAGATCATATTTTGGTTAATACTCTTCGAACGGCACGTCAACTAAGTCGATATCTTTTATAGTTCGCGGGATATCGTGCAGGTACAACAATCACTTAAGTCATTTAAACCAAAAAACCGCTGGACCGAATATTATAAAAATCATTTCAGATTATATTGTCGCTAATACGCTTCGAACGGCACCTCAAGTAAATCAATATCTTTCGTGGTTCGGGCGATATGGTGCAGGTACAAAAATCACTTACGTCGGTTAATCAAAAAAACGGCTGGACCGAATTTCATGTAAATCTTTTCAGATCATATTTCGGTTGATACGCTTCGAACGACACCTCAACGAAGTCGATATCAGTTTTGGTTCGCGCGATATCGTGCAGGAAAAAATGACCACATCCGTACGCACATACACACACATACACACACACATACTTCCTCCCAATTTTTTGCTGAAAATGCTCCTGGGACCTTGAAAGATGAAAATACGTTGAAATTTTCGATTTCGATTTTCGGACCGATTACAATAACTTCCTATACTGGGAAGTTAATAAATTAGGAACACAAACACTTCTTGCGCACCCAAATTCAAATTCAAAACTCAGCCTTTGGACAGACGCATCAAACGATGCTGTGGGCGCAGTCATACAACAGTCAAACGGAGGACAATGGCAACCTCTGGCTTTCTTTTCCAAGAGACTCCAACCTACAGAGAAACGATATTCGACATTCGATAGAGAACTTCTAGCCGTGTACCTAGCGACAAAACGTTTTCGAAACATCTTGGAAGGAAGAGAATTTATCGTTTTCACTGATCACAAACCCCTGACTACAGCACTTCAGGGCAAATCCGAAAAGTCGCCAAGTCAATCCAACCTTCTAAACTACATATCGCAATTCACCAACGATGTGCGGTACGTTAAGGGCCCCCTCAACGTGGTATCGGACACCTTTTCTAGAGCTTGCGTTGATTCCGTTGACTGCAATAAACTTTGTTCAAAAAGCCTGTACGAAAACCAAAAATCTGACGAAGAACTACAGAACATGCTTTCCGACATAAAAAATGATAAAAAAAGCCTTCCTTCTTCCTAGAAAAGGTATCAGTGCCCTTGGAAGGTACTAGCTTGTGGTGCGAGACGACTACGGGGACTAACCGCCCTTACCTACCAGAGCACCTAAGACGTCCGATTTTTAATTCCATACACAACCTCTCTCACCCCAGCATTAGGGCTACAAGAAAACTAATCTGTGAAAAATACTTTTGGCCAAAAATGAACCAAGATGTGAACCGCTGGTCCGAAACGTGCATAGCTTGTCAGAAAGCCAAGATCAACAGGCACACTTCCTCACCACATGGAAAATTCCCAATACCATCGGGTAGATTCGAACATGTCCATATGGACATAGTAGGTCCGCTTCCTCCGTCTCAAGGTTATACAAATCTCTTAACACTAAAAGACAAGTTTTCTCGCTGGCCAGCTCCCATTAAGAAACATCTTTGCCAATACCAAGTAGAAAACTTCCTCCGAGGTTGGATATCACGCTATGGTGTCCCAAAAACCCTGACAACAGATCAGGGCTCCCAATTCGAGTCAACACTCTTCAAGGAATTATCCAACATCCTTGGCATGCATCGAATTCACACAACGACATATCATCCCCAGGCTAATGGTTCAGTCGAACGATTCCATCGGCAACTGAAAGTGGCAATAAGAGCTTCAGAAAACCCCAAGAAATGGTACGAAAACCTGCCGTGGTTACTCTTGGGTTTACGATCAGCCGTCATAGAGGACTTGGGTGCTACACCTGCAGAATTACTCTTTGGTCAATCCTTGCGCCTACCGGGGGAATTAGTATCGAGCGAGCAAACGAAACCCATGACAACCGCGTTGGCAAAAGAAATCAAAGAATCCATTCAACAAATTAAGACACGTATCATAAGAACAAGAAAACAATCCAAAATTTTCGTTCCACAAGAACTCAAGAAATGCTCACACGTTTTTGTTCGTGAGATTATTAGAAAAAACTCATTGATCCCTCCTTACACCGGTCCTCACAAAGCATTAACAAGAGAAGATAAATGTTTCACCATTCAAATTAATGACAAAGAAGAAAGAATTAACATAGATAGGTTAAAACCGGCATTCGTTCTAAATTCTGACACTTTCTCCAACAGAGTCACACGATTTAGCTCTAAATCCAAACCACAACTAACATTTAACATTTGAGACAGTTTCATTCAAGTTCAGATTTGTATCTTACTTTGTTAGTTAATAAGACAATTTAGTTAAATAGCATGAAATGAATTACACTTAGAATAGTAGCGTTAAGAACATAGAATGTCACTTATAAAATAAAATGAAGTTAAAAAATAAATAAATGAAAAAATAAATAAATAAAAAAAGGAAAAAAAAGGAAGAATAGTTTTAAGAACCAAAGCATGTCACTTACATAAAGAAATGAAATTGTTTGAAGACGAGAAATAAATAAAATTAGAATAATGCTAAGAAGTTGAAATGTAAAAGTAGAGCAAAACTTTTTCTTTCAGAGGGGGAGTGATGTGGCGATGTATACACTTACTTTGTTCTAGTACAAATAACGATACTTCCAGTAGAACTCTTCTTCTGGTACAACATAATTAATCTGGTACAACATAATAGATATTTCCGGTAGCTCTTCTTCCTGTTACCTCGAGCCAGATAAGTGTACGCACGCACTCCCTCCCTGGGTATACTTCATACATATCAAATAAACCAGTATTATTATCATTATTATATGTGGTGCGTTTCATTTATACAATACCCCACACCAGGTCTAGATGCAAAGCATTGGTTTGAGCCTATATATTTTTTGAACGGAGTCACTCAGGTTGCTGTGCTTTATACCAAATAAAAGAATACACATTTACCTAGATGAGCCTAATTAGGCTACTTTATGATAATTACTTTAGAAGTTATTCAAATTTCAGTAAATCAAAAAAAAAAAACAATTTTTTTTCCCTAATCACCCTGTATCTTAGGGGATAGTGGAGATAGCCGCCCTCTGTAGAACATTTTTTTTCTCCAAAGATATCCAGGAATCACCCGTTATTTTAACTTAATAAAACGACAATATCTCAGAAATGGCAATTCCTACGAGAAAATGTATAATATATTTTTTTGTAAATAATCGCCTAATCTACAAATGCTGCAAACACAATTTTCTGATAAGACGTACGGTTTAGCATATATTTGCAAAAAACTGATATTTTGACCCTTTGACCTTGAATAAAAAAGTTTGCAGTCGTCCAATCGCGTGGCAGTCTCTACAGTTTATGCATAATAATGTTTTTAAGGGCTGTTCCAATTTTCAGCAACTTCCGAATTATCTTCCAGTCAAACCTCTAATTTGACTGGACTATTAGCAGACGAAGATAAAGACGTTCATAGATTTGGTCATTTTTTCCTGCACGATATCGCGCGAACCAAAACTGATATCGACTTCGTTGAGGTGTTGTTCGAAGCGTATTAAACGAAATATGATCTGAAAAGATTTTCATGAAATTCGGTCCAGCCGTTTTTTTTGTTTAAGCGACGTAAGTGATTTTTGTACCTGCACGATATAGCACGAACCAACCATGAAACCGACTTCTTTGAGATGACGATCGTAGCGTATTAAGGAAAGTACAGTTTGAAAAGATTTTCATAAAATTCGATCGAGCGGTTATGTTTAAAGGGCGTAAGTGATTTTTGTACATGCTTTATAGAACACAAACCAAAAATGATATTGACTTCATTGAGGTGTTGTTCGAAGCGTATTAACCGAAATATGATCTAAAAAGATTTTCATGAAATTCGGTCTAGTCGTTTTTAACTTCCCAGTATAGGAAGTTATTGTAATCGTTCCGAAAATCGGTCATTTTGCCTGCACGATATCGCGTGAACCAAAAAAGATATCGACTTCGTTGAGATGTCGTTCGAAGCGTATTAACCGAAATATGATCTGAAAAGATTTTCTTAAAATTCGGTCGAGCCGTTTTTTTGTTTAAGCGGCATAAGTAATTTTTGTACCTGCACGATATCGCCCGAACCACGAAAGATATCGATTTACTTGAAGTGCCGTTCGAAGCGTATTAGCGACAATATAATCTGAAAAGATTTTTATAATATTCGGTCGAGCGGTTTTTTAGTTCAAATGACATAAGTGATTTTTGTACCTGCACGATATCGCGCGAACTATAAAAGATATCGACTTAGTTGATGTGCCATTCGAAAAGTATTAACCAAAATATGATCTGAAAAGATTTTCATAAAATTCGGTCGAACCGTTTTTTTTTTGTTTAAACGAAGTTTGTGATTTTTTTACCTGCACGATACCGCGTGAACCAAAAACTATATCGACTTGATTGTCTGTCAAATTGGTGCCGAAAAAAGAATATTTACGAAGAAATGCTCTGAAATAAATTTCATAATATTCAGTTGGGCCTTTTTTGCTTAAATAGAAAAACTTCGGCTATTTGTCGGGAAGACTTTAAATTCACAAGTTTTGCTAATACATATCTAATAAACTCAATGGAATGAGACCCGTTCTAAACGATTTTTTTTGGGTTCTGTACAGCGATAGCGCCTTCGAACAAAACATCACTTGTAAAAATCCGACAAGCTTTCAAAATCGTGCAAAAATTTCGTTACCTTTTACAAACAGCGCGAATTTTTCAAACCTTGGATTATCACTTTTTCACGGGTAATTGCTTTCTAAGCGTGATAGAGTTTCAGAAAATTGCGGTTCATCCCGAGATTTCCAGTAGTTACCGCAAAATTTTTTCTTTTTGGTTAAGTCTGACAAGTACTTAAGAGTTACAGTTTTGCTAATATCTCCGGAAAGCTTTGGAATTTCCAAATGAAGTCATTCGCTTCTCAGTTTGTCAATGGCGCTTCAACACGCTCAATACGAATTTGAACACCCGCTTTAGTGCAGCGAACGAAATACGGAGGAAATGTTTGTTTGCTAACGTTCAGGAAAAACAAATTCTCTAGAAAAATCTTGTGGATTTACTACTATTATAGTTATTTGAACTAGCTTCTCTCGGGATTGCTTTGTCATCAGTTCTGATACTAGCCAATTTTCCACTAGTGCTAAATGAATGACAATTTTGTAAGTAGTCAGTTTATTCCATCTTTGTTCGTCATACTGGGAAGTTAATCGTGTGGACCGAAGGGGACAAACCCACATCCCAACTAGTTTTTTTTTATATGAAAAACCGAGCTTACGTGTAACCCTTTGTACTACCAGTCCGTCATCTCGTTTAGTTCATGGTGCAATGTCTAGTAGTAAGCTTGGTTTGAAGAATAGAGGAGAATAGGAAAGGTTAGAGGGGGTCTGGAGGGTGTAGAAGAAAATTACGATGAACCTTACGTTTGAACTCTAAAGTGCTGTACGAGTTCGGAAATACTGACTGTGTGAGATTATTCCACAGTCAAGTTGTTCTATTCATAAACGATTTTCTAAACCGTATTGTGCGTGAACGGGGGAATGTAGGGTATGAGTGTGAGCCGAGCAGGCTAGTATTGTGTTGCGGGAATAGTATTGCCGTGCAGGCAGGAGGTCCTGAATTTCAGTGGAACAGTCGCCATGGTAATAGCGATAAAGTATGGGGAGGACTGCTACATTCCTACTGTGGCTCAAGGTGTCTATGGAGGCGCGAAAGGGGCCATCAACAATGAGTTTGAGGGCACGATTTTGCACCTTGTCGAGACAAGCCAAGGTGGTTTTTGGGGCGCCTGCCCAGATATACGAGTTGTATTCGAGGCGCGGCCGAATGTAGGATTTGTATATTGTAGCCAATGCGGCTGACTGGAGGGGGAACTTGCATCTCTTGAGAAATCCAAGGCATTGGGAGGCTTGTTTGGCGATTTGAAATATGTGATCATTCCATCGCCGATGCTCCGTTAAAGTTACCCCTAGGATGTTGAGAGTTGAGTCAGCCGTTAGACTCTCTTTATCCACTGAGATAGGAGGAAGGTCGGTACAATTTTTGTTGGAGATCACAGAGTACTTCGTTTTTGTGGCGTTGAATTCGACGCGGTTCATTTCGCCCCAATGAAGAATCGATTCGATATCCCGGTTGATCGAGGTCGACATCAGTTGACGGTGGTAAAGACAAGATCTGGCACGTTCTTGTCTTATATTGTCGAAGGAGTAAGAGAAATTCAGAGTACCGTCATCAGCGAAGCAGTGAAGTGGGTTGGAGGAGATTGAGAGCAGATCATTAATGAAGATTAGAAAAAGTGCGGGTGAGAGAATTGACCCCTGGGGAACTCCGGCCGAAATGACATGTGAGTTGGATTCGCCTTCGCCTACTACCTTGATTGAACGGCCTGAAAGAAAGCTCTTAATCCAGTTCCTTAGAACTAAGTGTATACCAATAGCTTGGAGTTTATTCAACAGAGCTGGGTGCCATACTCTGTCAAAAGCCTTTGATATATCTAGAGCAACCAGACCAGACTCGCCAAAGCTGTGAATGCTTTGGTTGATACGCTCGGTTAATCACACAAGCAGATCGCCAGTAGACGGTCTGAAGCCGTATTGCCTGTCGTGTATAATTTGGTTGGATTCTAGATATTTCATCTACCTGCAGTTGCAGAATTTAGGATGAACCGCGTCACATTCGGAGTTGCTTGCAGTCCATTCCTGCTTGGCGCTACGATTAGGACACATTTGGCAGAAAAGCATGAAACTCATCCTGATACATGTGTAAGGATGGTCAAGGTACGGCGTCTCTGAATAAAAATCAATCTTTTCAAGGAACGTTTATTTAATTAAAAAAAAAAAAACAATGGAAACAAAACTGAACTGTCTCAGTCTAATATTCAGCGGCGACTGCTTTTCTCAATAATCCCGTTTTCACAGTCTACTACCATTACCTCCTAGATCTCTTATTCACTGTACTCGTACAGCTCTGACAACTCGGCCTTTCCTGACCTGGTCGTCCTCACTGACTTCACTTCCAGACTCCGTTTCCGATTCATTAGCGTCCTTCTCCTCATGTCCGTCATCCAAAATTGGCGAATATTGACTCCAAGGCTTGTGTTTTTCTGCAGCAAAGACAGATGAGAAGTGTCTTCCACTCAATTTTAGATCCTCGGGATCTTCAACCAAATAGCGGTCATTATTCAGTACTTTCTTAATTACATACGGTCCCTTAAATTTAGGTTGTAATTTCCGGCTCTCTCCTGTAGCTGGCGGTTCATTCTCCACTACGACCAAGTCATCTACTTCATAAACTCGAGGAGTGCGATGTTTTAGATCAAATCGAGTCTTCCATTTTAATTGTTCTTTTCTAATGTTCTCGGCAGCTTCTTCTCTTTTTTTACTCAGACTGGTATCTGAATAACCATCGTCTTCGCATTGTAAATCGGCAGTTAGTCGGTTTCCTATGATGTCCCGTAATTTAAAATCAAATAAAATTTCATTTGGTGTATATCCGGTAGTTTTGTTCTTCTGTGTGTTCAAGGACCATTGTAGTTCAGGGAGTTTGTCATCCCATCGGCGGGTATCTCCTGTCGTTGTCCTTAAATACGTCATGATGTTTTGGTGAGCTCGTTCTACTACTCCATTCGAACGTGGGCTTCGTACAGCAACCTTAATATGTTGGATACGGTAAGATTCACAATATGTTTCGAATAATTTTGACGTGAAAGCGGTTCCACGGTCGGTAACAATACACCTTGGTAAGCCAAAGTAACTGAAAAGTTCATTTAAAACCTTAATTACGCCGGATGTTTTTGTATTTCTGACCGCTTTGATGACATTGTATCGACAATCTGTATCGGCATCTGTAATGACAAGTAAGTGCATATTTCCAGTAGTACTACGAACAAAGGGACCTAAATGGTCAATATGTAATCTGCGAAACGGAATAGGGATTACGTCATATAAATGTAATTGTGCTTCTCCTCGTCCGGCCTTTAGTTTGTTGTAACAGCATTCTATACAAGAAGCTATAAACTCCTTGCAATATTTTCTTAATTTTGGGAACCAATAATGTTTCCTGACGCGATCGGTAGTTTTTTCTAAACTAAAATGTCCAACCTTATCGTGACAATTTTCCAGAATTCTCCAACGCACATTTCTCGGTACGACAAATTTTAATTCTTGGTCTTCTTTGCGATATAGTCTATTATTTTTAAGCTGATATTCATTCCGAATCTGGACTTCTTGTTCGTCTTTCGTATCGCCTCTGATAACGGAAATTATACGTTTGAGTTTAGGGTCTTGTAACTGCATGGTGTATATCCAATCGTTGGAAGCGACTTGAATATTGTAGACGTATCCAGCTTCTTCAACCTCTTTCGGTGCCAACTCCGGCATGCGACTAAGTGAATCAACATGCGACAATTTACTTCCAGCTCTATGAACAATGTCTACATCATATTCTAATAGTTTTAAGTACCATCTTGCGATACGAGCGTTTAGTTCGGTTTTAGCTTTTAAGCTAGATATCGCGGAACAGTCAGTTACCAATTTTACTCTTTTTCCTAACACGTAAAAACGGAATCGGGTTAGGGATTCTACAACAGCGAGGACTTCTAGTTCGGTACTATGGTAACGGCTTTCAGCTGGTGAACATTGTCTGCTGTAGTATGCAACCACTTTCCACTGATTATCATTATTTGAAGATTGCAAAAGCATACCTGCTAGACCTAATGCACTGGCATCCGTATGTATCTCATGCTCGGCATCGAACTTATATAAAGCTAACACCGGTTGACAACACAAAATACTTTTTAGTTTTTCAAATGCCTCCTGTTGTTTTTCTTGCCAAATAAATTTCCTGTGTTCCGATTTTCTTAATAACTTTGTAATAGGTGAAGCAATAATTGAATACTCCGGAACAAATTTCCTAAAAAATCCCGTTAATCCAAGGAAACGTCTTACTTCTGTAATATTAAGAGGGGTTTTGAAATTTTTGATGGCACTGATTTTTTCCTTTCCAGGAAGAATACCATTTTCATTACGATGTGTCCTAAGTAATCTCAGTAGCTAGGAATTTGCATTTGTCAAGTCTGACGGTCAGGCCATGAATATACAAGAGTTTCAAAAACTTTTCTAGGATTCCAAGTCCTTTATTTACGTCATGGCTGGGTAAAATAATGTCGTCCAGGTAAGCAAGGGCTTCGCCTGGATTCAGGCAAGCGATAATTTTGTTCATCAACTTTTGGAATTCTCCAGGGGCATTCACCAAACCGAATGGCATACGATTGTACTCAAAATGCCCGTTATGTGTAAGGTACGGTACATGGTCAAGGTACGGCGTCTCTGAATAAAAATCAATCTTTTCAAGGAACGTTTATTTAATTAAAAAAAACAATGGAAACAAAACTGAACTGTCTCAGTCTAATATTCAGCGGCGACTGCTTTTCTCAATAACCCCGTTTTCACAGTCTACTTCTATTACCTCCTAGATCTCTTATTCACTGTACTCGTACAGCTCTGACACATGCGAGAATCTGACCAACTCCTTTTATATGGATGATCTTATTTGCAGCACTAATGATGAACATGAAGCTGAGCGAATCAATTTCGAATCAATAGCAGTTATATCAGTATTAACTACAGCCAGCAATAAGTTCGGTCGCTTGCTGCCGATCCTTAAATTCGCTAAAGTTACGCTTGCAATTCATGCAATTAAAACAATGAAAACTTTATTAACAGTCGGTTAAGTTATAAATAAATCAACGAATTTTGTTTGAAATTAAAATAAACCCCAAAAGATCGAAAATCGAAAAAAAAACATCTAATCTAAATCTAACAGAAATTAATTTGCGTTGTGCCGCGCCGCCGCACAGTGGTTCAGAATCCCGAAAACTTGGTCAAAAGTCCCCAAAATGAAGTATTTTTTTAGGGACTTTTGACCCGCCAAATATTTGTAGTGAAGCCCTTAGCTCCATTTGGAACTATTAAAAGTAAGTAGATTTTCCAGGAATCCGTTATATTTCATTTTGAATGTGGGCCTCTCGCGACCGAGATTTCAGTATCGGGATATGGAGATAAAGTAATCCGCATTCAAAGCCCTGTGGAATTTTGTAGTAAAAAGTTCCGCAAGGTACCGCCTTGAAATTGGTCGCATATTGTCCAGTGTACATTTCTCTTTCAAATAGAAAAGAAAGTAGCTGCTCCTAGCTGCACCTAGCTGAAATACTTACAATTGAATTTTTCTTCAAATTCATAAAAAGTTATTTTATTTTTCAGGAACTCTGAAGCCAGACATCTTTTTACTAAGAAGAGATATTTTCTTTCAGGTAAAAAACAATTTAAAAGATAAATGTAATGTCATTGAGGATATTATCGAGAGTGAGATTTCCCAGCGGTTGGAAACAGCTTTTCGGTTGCCACAAAATTCCAAATTAGACATCAAAACATTAATCAGTAAATTTCGGGTTAAATGGAGGCAGGCAGGCAGGGTGGAAAAGAGGTTTTTGGAGAATAATAGTGATTGGCTGAATGTCAAAGTTTTTTCTATCAAAAAAAAAAGCGGAAGCCGAAGCAGAGCACAATTCTAGTATGGGAAGGCCTTCAGGCAGCTTTCAAGAATCAAGCAACAGAACCAAACGACGGAGAACTGCGGCTATCAGGGAGGAGTACAGTTCAGCGGAGTTGTATTTTGCTGCAGAAATGAACCTTCGCGCTTCAGGACATGTTAATGCAGTAAAAGTTATTAAGGATGTTGCGCAAGGCAGCCCATCAAAGGCATCAAAATATAGAAGTTCCATAGAATTTATTCAAGAAATACCTATGACTGGTGATGAGGCTCTTACATATATGGTAGAAGCAGAATTATCAAGAAATCAATATGTGACTACGCGAAATAATGCTATTAAAAAAAATGCAATTTGTATCCTCCATAGGGCGCCATGTTGTTTTTGTATAGTGATATTTTATTTTTATAATCATACATATATTGTTAGTGAGTATTCGAAAAATTCATACACAAAATCGGGTAAATTTTCGTTGATTATTCAGCAAAATTGTCCGCCATTTTGGATCCGCCATTTTGTTTTTCGGAAAATTGATAGCGGATTCTTAATCAGCGCCTTCGAAAACCCCCATATAAGGAGTTTCATGAAATTTGGCTGATTATTAAGCAAAATGGTCCGCCATTTTGGATCCGCCATTTTGTTTTTCGGAAAATTGATAGCGGATTCTTAATCAGCGCCCTCGAAAACCCCCATATAATGAGTTTCATGAAATTTGGCTGATTATTAAGCAAAATGGTCCGCCATTTTGGATCCGCCATTTTGTTTTTCGGAAAATTGATAGCGGATTCTTAATCAGCGCCCTCGAAAACCCCCAAGTACGAAATTTCATTTTAATAAAACTACTTTTAGATGCTAAAAAGACTTTTGACCAGGTTTTCGGGATTCTGAACCACTGTGCGCCGTCACGGAAGTTGAATCAGAGTTAAGTGCAGTGCATTGCTTTTGTTTTTGGTGTGAAAACGACGAGCGGCATATACACAGAAGAGGAAAAAAAGTTGTTGAAATGATTTTTGTTGATTTTTTTTATATTATGCGACATAATGAATGATAATAATATTATGGCAACATCACCTATTAGTATTTGCTCAAACAGCAGAATGATGTTTTATTTAAAGAAAATTACGGACGTAGTCAAAATGAATAGCAACTATTTGCACAATGGCAATATGCTGTAGATTCATGGCAGTTTGTGAAAAACGAAAATTGCCAGTTAAAAAAAAAAATAGATGATTTGCAAAAACAAATTGACGACTTAAAACAGGCCTGCCACGAAGTCGCTCCAGATCAATTACAGGAACAGCCAAAGATTCTGTTTCAAGTTCCGGCAGTAACTAGTGAAATATCTTATCTCACTGATGAGGATGAATTAGCCAGGAAAACAGAATGGATCAGGGTAAAACATAAAACGAAGAAACGTAATACATAGTACATTACATATCAAGGGCCGAAAGGAGGCTTTTACAGACGAGTGCGGAGATGGCACCGCACGAGTTCGTAAAGCCTCCGACGGCCCGAGACATGTACCGTACTTTTTTTTTACAAGTGCCCCGAAAGTGCCTCTTCCACTTGTTAAAAAACCACTTGTTGGTTAAAAACTTTGAATAACACCGAGTACACGCAGTAGAGTGTCGCGTTTATACCGCTATTTATATTTGTTGGTATGCATGGCTCGGTTGCCTAGTGACGGAGTGCCTGGCAATTTGAGAGGCTCTGGGTTTTTTTCATAAGTTAAAAAACTATGAGGAGCGGACAGTACATAGTAACTCGAAGCGGGAGGTAAAGATTTTTACCACCCGCCTCGGTACTTTACCTCCCGCTCGCTCGGAGGTCTGGAAAACGCCACTTTTGGCAAAGAGAACATGCACGAAAAGAGGCACTTTCGGGGCACGTGTGAAAAAAAATGAATTCTACACCCTCTCCAGCTACACCAACGAGCTCACGCAAGAATATTTCAGCTCCTTCTGAACAAATTCGCAAAAAAGAACCAGCTCGACCCCCAATTATTGTGGAAAATATTAAATCTTATGAAAATCTTTATGAACTGATAACTACAGAGGATGATTTTCAAGTTAAGTTCATAAATGAAACTACAGCAAAATTTAACCGCAAAAATTCAGAAAGTTTTCGAAATGTTACGAAAATATTAGAAGATGCCAAGTTTACTTTTCATACTTATGACAATAAACAAACCCGACCAATTAGGGTCATTGTAAAAACCTGCATCATTCATGCGTTTCAGAAAACATTAAAACATATTTGTTAAAACGAGGCTACAATATTATTATGGTCACCAAGAAATTGTCATGGAAGAATAGGACACTGCTAAATATGTTCATGCTCACCTTTAACAACGGCGAGGACATAGAGAAAATTTACAAAATAACGCACATTCTAGGATGCAAAGTGGATATCCAAGCAGTGAAGGGATCGAAATTGATTCCACAATGTAAAAATTGTCAAGCCTTTTGGCATACGCGAACATACTGCGCGAAAGAACCAAGATGCGTCAAATGTGCCGGTAAACACTTGACAGTTAAATGCCAAAAAAATGAGAGTCCAAAACCGAAATGTGTTAACTGTGGCGAAGATCATCCAGCTAATTATAGAGGATGTATTGTTGCGAAGGAATTACAAGAATTGAAGAATAAACGAGGTAAAAAACCAATTAAAAATATTGTCAAGAAAGATATTGTGACACAACAGAAAGAAGGTGGAAGAATTAATATCCAAACGAAACCCACATATGCCACGGTTGCTGCTTCGGGCTCTGGACTTCAAAATACTCAAACTCAACAAGATGGTGACATCAATCAAACTCTCCAACTCATCCTTAAAAAAATTACAAAATCTAATATGCATGACCGAGTTAAAAAACTTGAGGGTAGTACTAAAAATACTGGCCCAAAATCCAAAAACAAATAATAATGGCTAATGTATTAAAAATCATGTCATGGAATGCAAATGGATTGCTCAATCACCAGCAAGAACTTCAAGCAATCCTAGACATAAATAAAATTGATGTGTGTCTGATTTCGGAAACACACTTTACCAAACAATCTTGTATTATATTTAAAGATTAGAAAGTTTATCACACTATACACCCCGAAAATACAGCTTAGGGTGGAAATGCCGTAATAGTCAAAGACAACATTTATCACAATGAAGAAAGCAAATTTGAAACAGAAGATATTCAAGCAACGGCAATTAATATTAAGACTAAAAATTACAACATTACCGTAGTTAGTCTGTATAGTCCTCCGAAGCACAACATCAAAGCTGACAAATACATGGAATTCTTTAAGATTTTGGGGACTCGATTCATCATAGGTGGCGATTTCAATGAAAAACACATACATTGGGGATCAAGACTTATTACGACCAAAGGCAAAGAATTGTTAAAAGCAATTAATGAACACAAATGTGAAGCAATATCAACGGGCAAACCTACGTATTGGCCTACTGATCCAGAAAAAGTCCCTGATTTGATCGACTTTGACATTATCAGAAAAATATCTGCTAATTATATGCAACTAGAAGATAACTTGGATCTTAATTCAGATCATTCAGCGATTGTTTTAACCCTAAGTGAGAGCATCATCCAGAAATCATGTAACCCTACATTAATAAATAAAAGAACAGATTGGGAAAGTTTCAGGGTGATATTAGACTTCACACCTAAAACAAGAGATTAAACGGCTGAAAAATGATAACATAAGTGAGTCAGTGAGGAAATTAACCAATGACTCCCGCACTGAATATTCACTTTGGAAAATAATTAAAAATTTAAAAAGACCGATCATACAAATGCCTCCAATTAAGAGCTTAGATGGTAGTTGGGGAAGAAGTAATGAACAAAAAGCATCAAGATTTGCAGAACATTTAGAAAAAATATTCCAACCTAATTCCACGGACAGCAGTGAAATACTACCCGAAATCTTGGAACAAGGAACAGCAAATATTCCTTTTACTACTCCAGCTGAAGTTAAAAATGAAATCAAAATGAACATTAATCCAAAAAAGGCTCCTGGTTATGATCTTATTACTGGAAAAATATTGAGAGAACTTCCTAGAAAAGCTTTGGTTAAAATCACAAACTTATTAAATGCATCTTTTAGGTTAAAATACGTACCACAAATGTGGAAGGTAGCTGAATTCATTATGATTCCCAAACCTGGCAAGCCACCTCACGAAGTAACTTTAATATCAATATCATTATTACCGATTATCTCAAAATTATTTGAAAAACTTCTATTGAAAAGACTAAAACCTAAATCACCAGTTTGGTTTTCGGAGTCAACATTCCATGATCGAACAGGTCCACCGAATCACTAATGTTATTGAACAAACGCTGGAAGAAAAAAAGGCTTGCTCAGCAATATGTTTGGATGTTGCGCAGGCTTTTGATAAGGTCTGGCATGAGGGATTAAATTATAAACTTAAAATGCTCCTTCCTGCCGAATACTCACTGTCTAAAGTCAACTTACTGGCAACATAAATCACCATCACATTCATTAATTTAACTTAACTATTTAAATTCTTAATTTTACAAGTCACTGTAATTGCTGTTCTTGCTTACACATTTAAAACTTAAAACAATAGATTTTTACTGTTAATTTTGGTCGCCTGAACCCTTTTATAAATTACACTTGTTAAGTTCTCTGTAAACCTCCGACGAGTAAAGATCGCCACGCGTAATAAATTTATATTACTTAAAAAACTAAAGTGCGTTTTTATTTCTTGCTTTCGCTATTAACATTTTTGGTCCTTCGAGCCGGATTTGGGATTAATATCGTTTTAATCGCGTTGTTTTAATCATAGTTATTCCGGCAAGTTAACGCGCTTTTATTATCTTTATAAAATCCCCTTGTGGCTGCTTAAATTACCGCGTGTGTGCATCCCGCAACATTCACCTATGTGATTTAAAACATTAAATATTTAGAAAACTATTCTCGCGATCTGCGTCGTTGTATATTTAATGAAGTGCGTGAATATCAATTTATGACATTGGGACTTCCAACATGAAATTGTGATCCACGTGTTTATGTTGCATTCGCCTGTGCTACCCGCAACATTCACCTATGTGATTTAAAACATTAAATATTTAGAAAACTATTCTCGCGATCTGCGTCGTTGTATATTTAATGAAGTGCGTGAATATCAATTTATGACATTGGGACTTCCAACATGAAATTGTGATCCACGTGTTTATGTTGCATTCGCCTGTGCTACAGTTGGGGATACCGCAACTTAAGTTTAACGCATAATCAAGAGGAGCAGGAACTTCAAATAATCAAAACCTATGGAAATCCCGTGAGTTCGTTCCATTTATTATTTTTAACACTTTATATCCAGCTCTAACGATATTTGAAGCATAACCATAAAATTAATTTATATGTACTCTGTTAATTTATATGTACTTACTATGTACAGCCCTGCGGTTGCTAACAATCATAATCACATTGCTAATTCATATTTAACAATTCTCCGCTTTAAATATTAATAAACAAGGACAAAAGGCATCAAACATAAATATTCATTGCATAAAAGCATAGTGCTTTGTGTCGATTCATAATCTTTCAAGAACTTTGAGCTTTAAAATTAAACTTTATGATCGTGAACTTTGAGCTTTGAATTAAACTTGTGATCGTGAACTTTGAGCTTTAAAAATTAAACTTTTGGTCGTGAGCTTAGAGCTTTGAATTAAACTTTTGTGATCGTGTGCTTTCTGAACTCAAGTTCACCGCGAAGCTTTGAAGTAATTCGGCAAGACTTTTGAAATATTATTTATGCAAGTGAATTACTGATTGCTAATTTTGACATTTATCATGCATAATTTAATACATTTATTCGTGAAACAATAAACAACAAACGATTTTTTTGTGACAAGAAGTGTACTCAATTTTACCGCGTAGCTTCGATCTAAGCTTTCAAATTCAACTCTGTGTGAAACTTTTAACTTTGACAAAACTTTTAAGATCGCATTTATGAAAGAGAATTTTTCGATTATTATTGCCATCATACATAGTTTAGAATTTATATTGCGTGAGACTAAACTCATACATACATCGTTTAAAAGTTATATGCGTGTAACTGAATCCCTTTGGCGAACAATAAATGGTTTTTCTATGAGGAAAGGGAGCCGCTTTGAGTTTGTTAAAGAACATTATTTGCTGAAGTGAATTTTGCTTGCTATTTTAAACTTTTATCCAACATCGATCCATCGGCCAAATATTGCGTTCAATCCCTAGTGTTACCAACCCTTACAAATCTACTTCCATCTAGAAAAATTTATCGTAAAAATTGGCCTCATATCGTCGGTCTACCACTTGCTGATCCAGAGTTCGACAGACCTTCAGGCATAGATCTTATACTAGGAGTTGACGTCTATACTAGAGTTCTTCGAGACGGTGTGAGAGCTGGACCAATTGGAGCCCCTGTGGCTCAGAACACTACCCTTGGCTGGATCCTCTCAGGAAAAACTGATGGCGTTTTACCTGAAACCACAACAACACTTAGTTTGCATACTTCAGCCATCAACCTTAGTTCTTTACTTCAAAAATTCTGGGAAACAGAAGAACCACCAAAAGCTTCACTTCACACACCAGATGAAGCCGAATGCGAAACTATTTTGGCAAACACTCACTACCGCGATAAAGATGGAAGATATGTTGTAAAGCTCCCGTTCAAATCGGATTACTCTGCGCTCGGTAACTCTCGCAATTTTGCTATGAGTACGTTGCTTCGTATGGGGAAAAGATTCAATCGGAATCCTGCACTCTTCACGGCATATTCGGAATTTATAAATGAATATCTTTCTCTAAATCACATGGAATTAGTTCAAGATGAAACAAAAAATAGTGCAGACTGCTACTACCTACCACATCATGCTGTATTTAAGCCTACCAGTTCTACAACCAAACTACGCGTGGTCTTCAAAGCTTCGCAGGCAACTTCCACTGGTCTCTCACTTAATGATATCTTACACATAGGACCGAAGTTACAAAATGATATGGTTTTGATACTAACCAGATGGCGACTGTTTCTTTATGTTTATACGGCAGATATTGCCAAGATGTTCCGACAAATTCTGGTCGACCGTTCAGACACTGACTTCCAACGTATACTGTGGAGATCCTCTTCAAATGAATCAGTTCAATGTTACAGACTGCTGACAGTCACTTACGGGACCGCCTGTGCACCGTATTTAGCTTGCAAGACTCTACGCCAATTGGCTATTCAATTGGAATCAGTTCAATGTTACAGACTGCTGACAGTCACTTACGGGACCGCCTGTGCACCGTATTTAGCTTGCAAGACTCTACACCAATTGGCTATTCAATTGGAATCAGTTCAATGTTACAGACTGCTGACAGTCACTTACGGGACCGCCTGTGCACCGTATTTAGCTTGCAAGACTCTACACCAATTGGCTATTCAATTGGAATCAATTCAATGTTACAGACTGCTGACAGTCACTTACGGGACCGCCTGTGCACCGTATTTAGCTTGCAAGACTCTACACCAATTGGCTATTCAATTGGAATCAGTTCAATGTTACAGACTGCTGACAGTCACTTACGGGACCGCCTGTGCACCGTATTTAGCGTGCAAGACTCTACACCAATTGGCTATTGATCACAAGGAACAATTTGTAAAAGCTTCAAAAGTCCTACTTGAGAACTTTTATGTTAATGATGCTCTCTTTGGAGCCTTCAATATTAAAGATGCTATAAACCTGCAATCTGAACTTGATAGTCTATTACTACAAGAAGGATTTAAACTACGGAAATGGCTTTCGAACTCGACACAACTGCTCGATATCATTCCACTGGAAGATCGAGAACTAACTTCAGCTGCGAAACTAGTTTCCGATTTGCAAATCAAGGCTTTGGGAATAATTTGGAGTCCTACACTTGACTGCTTCAAGTTCAATGTTCAACTTTCATCGTCAACTGCTTCAACAAAGAGGTCTGTCTTAGCAGATATTAGTCGACTATATGATCCCTGCGGATGGCTTTCCCCTGTAACTATAACTGCTAATTTCTCCAAACTCTATGGAAAGACAAAATTGACTGGGATGTAGAGCTACCAGCTGATTTAAGTAGTAAATGGCTTTACATTAAGCAACATCTTCATGAAATAAATGACTTGGCAATTCCTCGCTGGGTCGGCTTGAAAACACCTACAGAAAAGATTGAACTGCACGGCTTCTGCGATGCCTCTCAAGCTGCATATGGTGCAGCAGTGTATCTGCGAATTCTCCATGATAACGATAATATCGAAGTGCGTCTTCTTGCCGCAAAGACTCGGGTGAGTCCTATACGCACGGTATCACTACCGAGATTGGAGCTGTGCGGTGCCGCGCTACTATCAGAACTGCTGCCATATCTTCAGAACAATTTGCAGCTCTCTGATGCCCCTGTTCATACTTGGACTGACTCCACTGTCGTCCTAGCTTGGTTACGTGCACACCCGTCCAAGTGGAAAGTCTACGTTGCCAACCGAGTTTCACTTATACATGAGAAATTACCCCACACAGTATGGCATCATGTAAATTCCGAAGATAACCCGGCTGATTGTATAACACGGGGAATCCAACCATCGGAACTACAACAATTTAACCTATGGTGGCAAGGACCTGCTTGGCTTAATCTTCCGAGTGAACGCTGGCCAGTAACCAAACTACCTTTATGCAGCGAAGATCTTGAAATATCTGCGCGCACCAATTGCATTTCTGCAGCTGTAAATACTGTCTACAATTCTACGCCAAAGGACTTTCTAACAACAGTTCTTCATCGCTACTCAAATTTGATGCGACTTTTTAGGATAACTGCTCTATGTCGACGTTTTTATTTCAACTGCCAACCTTGGCAGCCTATTCACAACACTGGTATACTAAAAGTTGAAGAAATACAATCGGCATCGGAATTAATAATAAGACTGGTCCAGCATCGGTCTTTCGCATCGGAGATTAAACTACTTACTAAAGCAGAAAACGCTATTCTACCAACTAATAGCAAACTACGCATGCTCAATCCAAAACTCGACGAAAAGTTACTACTTCGTGTGGGTGGACGCTTGAAACATGCACTTCTATCGGAAGACGAGAAACATCCTATCATTTTGCCTGCTGACCATCATCTAACACAACTTATAATTGCATTCTCCCATACGAAAACTCTACATGGTGGAACCCAAGCTACTCTGCAACATATCCGAAGCAAATATTGGATTATAAACAGCCGAAACAAGGTCAAACAATACATCCGTCGTTGTATTATTTGTTGCCGATTTAAAGGGGTTGCTCGTTCTCCGCAAATGGGAGATCTTCCAATAGATCGAATACGTCCTGCCAAACCTTTTCTACACAGCGGAGTTGATTTTGCTGGGCCATTCACCGTCAAACCAGTGAAAGGTCGTTCTCGAGCTCAATTAAAAACTTATGTAGCTTGTTTCATCTGCTTGGTTACGCGTGCAATTCACCTGGAGCTAGTGATGGATCTCACTGCTGATGCTTTTTTGGGTGCATTTCGTCGTTTCATCAGTCGTCGTGGTCGTTGTGCTCGTATATATAGTGATAATGGTCGAACTTTCATAGCAGCTGACAAACAGCTTTCCCAACATCTCCGGCAGCTAATCGAAGAATCTTCTTTACTTTTCACCACTTTAAAGGAAGGAACCGAGTGGCATTTTATTCCTCCGTATTCCCCACATTAGGGTGGCCTGTGGGAGGCTGGAGTCAAGGCCATGAAACACCATTTCAAGCGAGTCGTTGGAAATCATCTACTTTCTGTCGAAGAAATGTTCACATTATTGGCACAAATCGAGGCTTGTCTTAACTCTCGACCTCTGCAAGCAATATCGGACGATCCATCAGATATAAGTGCTCTAACGCCTGGACATTTTTTAGTTGGCGAGAGTCTACTGGCGGTACCGGAACATAGTCACCTGGACATATCTACCAACCGACTTAGTCGTTGGCAGTTGGTTCAACAGATGTATCAGCATTTCTGGAGCCGATGGTACAAGGAGTATCTCTATAACCTTCAGCTAAGGAACAAGTGGCAACAACCCTCGGACCCTATACATCTCAACAATCTGGTGCTTATTAAAGAAGATAATCTTCCCCCACAATGATGGCTACTAGGCCGAGTGATTGCTCTACATCCGGGATCCGACGGACAAGTACGCGTTGTCACCGTGCGAACTAAAGATCGTCATTTCAAGCGACCTGTAGTCAAATTATGTGTTCTTCCTGTTGATACACAACATAATGATAACAATTCCTAACGCACCATAACCTAACTAGATCAGAACGCAACTCATCTTCACGCATTTAATATTTTGCAGTTTTTTCCTTCTTGTGAGGCAGTCCTTCATGGCGGGCGGCTTACTACCCACTTATCTATGTGGTCGTGCTACACACGAGGCGGGCGGAATATCTAAAGTCAACTTACTGGCAACATAAATCACCATCACATTCATTAATTTAACTTAACTATTTAAATTCTTAATTTTACAAGTCACTGTAATTGCTGTTCTTGCTTACCACATTTAAAACTTAAAACAATAGATTTTTACTGTTAATTTTGGTCGCCTGAACCCTTTTATAAATTACACTTGTTAAGTTCTCTGTAAACCTCCGACGAGTAAAGATCGCCACGCGTAATAAATTTATATTACTTAAAAAACTAAAGTGCGTTTTTATTTCTTGCTTTCGCTATTAACACTCACAAATACTTCAATCGTATATTACAGAGAGATACTTCAGAATTAAGCAAGAAGATGCGTATTCTAATCTAAAGAAAATTCAAGCAGGTGTGCCACAAGGCAGTGTCCTCGGACGAACCCTCTATCCCCTATATACCAATGACCTCCCTACGTTCAGTCAAAACGTTGTTGCTACTTTCGCCGATGACACTGAAATCTTGGCCATTGGTAACAACAACACTGAGTCTACCGAAAAACAAAAATATGCTCAAGTCATCAACAACGGTTGCATCATCATATTAATGCCGAGGCCCTCCAACTCCTAGATAACGATGACTTAACCAGAAGATTAAAACGAATCAAACCGTTCGAACCAGTGTAAAAAGCAAAGTAAAAACCTCTCAAAAACATGAACTATAGCGCACATTAAGAAAGTGACAACTTTATCAAAAATAAAAAGTGTCTATTGTAGCAGTCGCTACTTGTATATACGCGTTTCGTTGTAATAAGTTTTATTCAAGTATCCACTCAGTTTCTGTTCTAATAATTTTAAGCACAGTGTTTTTGGTTACGTCACAATTTGGATTCTCACTACTACTATTAAATACACTTGCGGAATTTGGATTGTCATATCACGTATGTATACACTGTACACAGAACCAATTTTAAAAACATAGCCACACAAATATTGTGATATTAAAAATTATTTTGAATTTTTGTAAGAGTATTAGTTAGGAGTTTATTCGATAAGGAAGTCTCCTATAATAAGTTGTATAATTAAAAACCGTTATGTAATTTTCGGTGTGACATAATAAAAAAATAGAAAAATCTTAAACTATTAAAAGCTACAACTATTAAATATAGTAATAGATAAATGTTAAATAAACGTATTAAATAAAAGAATAATATTAATATAAAATATGTGAAGTACAAGTTTTAATTGGCAATATATATACATATATCACTTATATAGTATATTGCAATGAGATGAGGGAAGACGCAGAAATTAGTACGTCCCCCATTTCATATTGGTGACCCCGACATTAGAAGAACGAAGAAATTTTTCAAAGAAAAAAGAAGAAAGAAGATTTAAAAAAATTTTTATGAAAGAAAATTTATGAAGAAAGAAGATATGAAGAAAATTTTGAAAATTTTACGAAGAAAAGAAGAAGATTCAAGAAAGAAAAGCATTTGTGGAAAAATTTTAAGAAGAGGTTCATTTTTTTATTGAGGAGACCAAGTATTTATTTTAATTAAATATTTTTCTTTAATTTTAAAATTTAAATTGTATGGAATTGCTTACACTAAAAAAAACATTACACTTACATAATTTAGTAGTGGTGACAATTCAATTGATTTCCTCTTTCAAATATTTTTCCTCTAAAAAATTTTTTTTAGGAAGTGAGACTTGAATAAAATTTTCGGGAATTTATTTAAGTTTGAGTATTAATCGACTCTTTTCGCGAACGTCCACGGGTGTTATTTTAAAGTATCGCGAAGTTTTTAAGTAAAGTCGAAATTTTATTGAACTTCTTTTTACGCGAGTTTTATTTAAAAAAAATTGTGATTAATATGAGTGTCCAAGGTGGTGATAGTGAAAGAATGCACGTTGATAATGAGAATATTAGTGCATCGGCTGTTAAGCTACCAACTTTCTGGTCTCCATGCCCAGAAGCATGGTTTATTTTAACAGAAAGTCAATTTAACTCTAAAGGAATTAGACTAGATGAGACTAAATTCGAACATGTGATACAAGCTCTTCCTTTAGAAATAATAATGAATATATTGGACTTCATTCAAAACCCACCATCGGAGAATAAATACCAAGCATTAAAAACAACATTAATTCAAAGATTTACAGAGTCTGAAGAGAAAAAGTTGGAACAATTATTGTGCAATTCTGAGATAGGAGATAGAAAACCATCAGAATTTTATAGATCAATGGAGATACTTGCAGGAACATCTTCGAATTTAGGAAAGGATCTGATTAGGAAGCTTTGGATGCGAAAATTACCGCCTGGTATTAACATCGCATTGATGTCCTCTGGCAAACAAAACATCCAAGATATTCTAATTTTAGCAGATAAAATTTTCGAATGTTCCAAATTTCAGTATACTTCATCCATCAATGATTGTTCTTCAAATCCTTTTATAAACCAAAAATGTATTAATATAAATAACATTGATTATGCTAAGAAGGTTAATGATTTAGAGAATAAAATCGAAAATTTAACAGATTTAATTAAGAAACTTGCATTTAATAGGAATAATGAGTTTCATCACAGGTCAAGGTCTAGAAGTAGAAGCCGTGATAGGTCGAAATACAATAATAATAATAATAAACCATTTTGTTGGTTTCATTTTAAATTCGGCGACAAGGCTAAAAGATGTATTAAACCTTGCAACTATAAGAATCAAAAAAACTAAATATCCCTTCAGCGTGTTTTAAAAATAATAGTCCAAAAAAATCTAATAGACTTTTTATTTACGATAAAGAAAATAAACTTAAATTTCTAATTGATACAGGAGCGGAATTATCAGTAATACCGAATTCATATTGTTGCAAATGTAAAAGAAATCCAAATTTAATTCTTACAGCAGCTAACGGATCAATTATCCATACTTACGGAGAAAAACTTTAGTCCAGTCAAATTAGAGGTTTGACTGAAGATAATTCCGAAGTTGCTGAAAATTGGAACAGCCGTTAAAAACATTATTATACGTAAGCTGTAGAGACTGCCACGCGATTGGGCGGCTGCAAACTTTTTTATTCAAGGTCAAAGGGTCAAAATATCAGTTTTTTGCAAATATCTGCTAAACCGTACGTCTTATCAGAAAATTGTGTTTACAACGTTTGTAGATTAGGCGATTATCTACAAAAAAGTATATTATACATTTTCTCGTAGGAATTGCCATTTCTGAGATATTGTCATTTTAATAAGTTAAAATACTCATATTCTATCATTCCCGACTTGTAAAGGTCATCAGAAATTTAATAAATCCTTTGTTGGAGTACGCGGCTAATATTTTCAGGGGTGATTCCTGGATATATTTGGAGAAAAAAATTGTTCTACAGAGGGCGGCTATCTCCACTATCCACTAAGATACAGGGTGATTAGGGAAAAATTTTTTTTTTTTTTAAATTTACTGAAATTTTAATAACTCCTAAAGTAATTATGATAGAGTAGCCTAATTAGGCTCATCTTTTAGGTAAATGTGTATTCTTTAATTTGGTGTAAAACATAGCAGCCTGAGTGACTCCGTTCAAAAAATATGTAGGCTCAAACCAATGCTATTATGCCGCAGTTGAAAGACGAGTAACTTTTTATTTGTTCACGATAAAACACGATAAAACTACTACTACTACTACTACCTACAAAACTACCCAAAATAAACACTTATTGTATATGGAAATATTGTAGGTAATAGTTTGCTGCATCAGAAAAGCAAAAAAAATGTACTGTTAGCAACGAGTTTTCTGAGAAAAACGAAGAAATCTGCCAGGTCTAGATTCTAAGCATTGTTTGAGCCTATATATTTTTTGAACGGAGTCACTCAGGTTGCTGTGCTTTATACCAAATAAAAGAATACACATTTACCTAAAAGATGAGCCTAATTAGGCTACTCTATCATAATTACTTTAGGAGTTATTAAAATTTCAGTAAATTTAAAAAAAAACAAAATTTTTTCCCTAATCACCCTGTATCTTAGTGGATAGTGGAGATAGCCGCCCTCTGTAGAACAATTTTTTTCTCCAAATATATCCAGGAATCACCCCTGAAAATATTAGCCGCGTACTCCAACAAAGGATTTATTAAATTTCTGATGACCTTTACAAGTCGGGAATGATAGAATATGAGTATTTTAACTTATTAAAATGACAATATCTCAGAAATGGCAATTCCTACGAGAAAATGTATAATATACTTTTTTGTAGATAATCGCCTAATCTACAAACATTGTAAACACAATTTTCTGATAAGACGTACGGTTTAGCATATATTTGCAAAAAAGTGATATTTTGACCCTTTGACCTTGAATAAAAAAGTTTGCAGCCGCCCAATCGCGTGGCAGTCTCTACAGCTTACGTATAATAATGTTTTTAACGGGTGTTCCAATTTTCAGCAACTTCGGAATTATCTTCCAATTATGGCGTTTTTTCGTCTATTTTGACTGGACTACTTCTTAAGATAGACTTTGGATTAAGACGAGATTTAACTTTTCCGTTCATTATAGCAAGCGTCGACAAACCTATTATTGGCGCGGATTTTCTTTCTGAATTCAATTTGCTGGTTGATCTTAAAAATAAGAGAATAATAGATGGTAACACCGAGTTAACAGTTAATGGAATCATGATTAAAACAGATTCTCCTTCACCCAGGCATTGTTCCTTTGATAGTGAATATGGTAATGTTTTATCTAGATTTCCCTCACTAACTCAACCTCCACGCTATGATTTACCTGTACGACATAATATAGTGCATACTATTACCACTAAAGGTCAACTACCATTTTCAAGACCTAGAAGACTCGACACTAATAAATTTAAAATCGCTAAATTAGAATTCGAGCACATGGTAAAATTAGGCTTATGCAGAACATCTTCGTCATCAGTCTCATCAGCACTACACATGGTTCCAAAGAAAGATTCCACTGATTGGCGACCATGCGGAGATTACCGGAGACTAAACTCAATAACAATTCCAGACAGATACCCGATTCCTCACATTCAAAATTTTACGTTAAATTTGAATGGTTGTACCATATTTTCGAAGATTGATTTAGTGAGAGCTTACCATCACATACCTATGGCAGAGGACGATATCTATAAGACAGCGATAACTACACCTTTCGGTTTATTCGAATTTACTCGAATGCCCTTTGGACTTAGAAATGCTGCTCAAACTTTCCAACGATTTATGGATAGAGTTTTAACTGGTTTGGAATTCGTTTTTGTCTACATTGACGATATATTGGTTGCAAGCAAAAATAAGGAGGAACACAAGAAACACTTAGAGCAGGTGTTTGGCCGTTTAGAAGAATATGGAATAAATATTAATCCAGGGAAATGTCTTTTTGGTGTACATGAAATTGAATTTTTAAGTCACAAAATTACGAAGGACGGGATTCTTCCTTCTGAAAATAGAATTAAATTCATCCAGGATTTCCCTTCACCTACTTCCATTAAGCAGATTCAACAATTCATAGGAATGGTAAATTACTTTCACAGATTCATTCCACGGTTAGCAGAGTTGTTAAGCCCCATTCATATACATTTAGTTAGGGAGCTTAAAAAACCTAAGAGTTTAAAAAATTTTGAGTGGACGGAAGAATGCGAAGACGCGTTCGTCAAAGTGAAGAAGGCTTTTATTTCGGCAACGTTATTAGTGCATCCAGCGGCCCGATTAAAAATAATTTCATGGTAAATTTCCTTACTAGCACGCACGCGCCCGCAGCTAGCACGCATAGCGAACAAACAGGCACGCCACAAAAGTACGTACTCTCCCGCCACAGGTACGCACGCTCCCGCCACAGGGATACACGCTCCCGCCACTGGCACGAAAATCTAAAAATTTGTTCGCTAGAGGGATGCACTCTCCCGCCACAGGTATCCACTCTCCCGCCACACGCACGAAAATCTCAAAATGTGCCTGATGACGACTTTACATACATATATAATATTCTTCTCCATCTTTTTTAAGAGGCATAGAATTTTTATTCTATGAAAAAAAAAATTTTCTTTTATTTTAAATTTGAGTTTCATGCGTACCAGCTGCATGCTAGCTGCGGGCTAGTGTTATTTTCACTCAGGCGTGCATGCTAGCTGCGGGCGCCGTGCGGGCTAGTGCATGCCAGCTGCGTGCTAGCTGCGGGCGAATTTCATTTTTACTCGTGATTTATAATATTCGTGCGTGCCAGCTGCATGCTAGCTGTGGGCTAGTCTTCAGGCGTACATGCTAGCTGCGGGCGCCTTGCGGGCTAGTGCATGCCAGCTGCGTGCTAGCTGCGGGCGAATTTCATTTTTAATCGGGGGAGAATCCTACTTTGAAGTTGACGGTTGATGCATCAAACATTGCGATTGGAGCAATGTTGGAACAAATTAACAACAATGAAAGCGAACCTTTAGCGTTTTATTCCAGAAAATTAAACAATGCAGAAATTAAGTATTCTACATTTGACAGAGAGCTTTTGGCAATGTACTCAAGTATTAAGCACTTTAGACATTTTTTGGAAGGTCGTGAATTTACAGTATTCACGGATCACAAACCTTTAACATCCGCAATTTGGACCAAAGCAGAGAGAAGTCCAAGACAAGCAAGACAATTAGACTATGTTACCCAATTCACCTCCGATATAAGATACATCAAGGGAGAATCAAATGTAGTAGCTGACACTTTATCACGGGTAACCGTAGAAAATAGCAATTGTGACGCGGTTAGCGAAAAGCAAATAGATTTAAGCATTATCGCAGAAGCACAAAAGGATGATACAGAGTTAAAACAGTTGATTGAAAACCCAAATAAAAGTTCGAAATTCATTTTAGTGGAAACAGATGTACCTTTCTTAGAAAGTAAAATCTGGTTAGAGTGTTCCACTAGTAGAGATCGTCCATTCGTACCAGAGATATTACGAAGAAGCATATTTGACAAAATCCATAACTTATCACATCCAGGAATACGAGGTACAAGGAAATTAATTACAAGAAGATATTTTTGGCCTAGGATGAATACTGATATTAATTTATGGGCGAAATCATGTATAACGTGTCAAAAAGCGAAAATTCACAGACATGCAAAATCTCCGATACAAAAATTCCAGATACCTATGGGAAGGTTTGAACACATCCATGTAGATTTGGTAGGCCCATTGCATCCGGTGGAAGGATTCGTATACTTGTTAACAGTAGTGGATCGATTCACCAGGTGGCCGGAAGTATACCCACTAAAGAGTATTACAGCCAGCATAGTAGTCAAGACATTATATGAGCAATATTTTCCGAGATTTGGGATTCCATTGACAGTTACTACGGACCAAGGAGGTCAATTTGAAGGAAAACTTTTTGAGCAATTTTCAAAATTATTAGGAACCAACAGGATTCGAACAACAGCGTATCACCCACAATCAAACGGAATGGTGGAAAGGCTACACAAACAGTTAAAAGCATCTCTTAGAGCTAAAATGTCTAATCCGAATTGGTTGTTGCACATCCCAGCTATATTACTAGGTTTAAGAACAACAGTTAAGGAGGATCTTAATTGTAGTCCGGCTGAATTAGTTTATGGTCAAACACTACGTATCCCCGGAGAATTCTTTGTGAGGGATCCACACCAAGTATCAGATCCAACAGACCTAGTAGAACAATTACGAGATCACATGAGGAACATCGTTCCAACAGATTCTCGGGATCAAAGAAGAAATTTCTATGTTCCAAAAGACTTAGAAGATTGCGAATTCGTGTTTTTGAGGACAGATAGAAGTAGGGGATCCTTGCAGGATCCTTATGAAGGTCCTTTTAAAGCTATTAAGAGAAATAAAAAAATTTCACGATTGACGTCAACGGAAAAATAACGGTAGTATCAATTGATAGATTAAAACCCGCCTTTATTGAAAAAAAGGAAAACAATGAAAAACCAGTAACTAGAAGTTCAAAGAAAAAGGTTTCATTTCGGTTATAAAATTAAAAAAATTTTTTTTTCGTTTTATTTGAGTAATTAAATATTAAAATAAAGTATGATAGTACATTCATGGACGCTCGCGCTGAAGGGGGAGTTATGTAGCAGTCGCTACTTGTATATACGCGTTTCGTTGTAATAAGTTTTATTCAAGTATCCACTCAGTTTCTGTTCTAATAATTTTAAGCACAGTGTTTTTGGTTACGTCACAATTTGGATTCTCACTACTACTATTAAATACACTTGGGGAATTTGGATTGTCATATCACGTATGTATACACTGTACACAGAACCAATTTTAAAAACATAGCCACACAAATATTGTGATATTAAAAATTATTTTGAATTTTTGTAAGAGTATTAGTTAGGAGTTTATTCGATAAGGAAGTCTCCTATAATAAGTTGTATAATTAAAAACCGTTATGTAATTTTCGGTGTGACATAATAAAAAAATAGAAAAATCTTAAACTATTAAAAGCTACAACTATTAAATATAGTAATAGATAAATGTTAAATAAACGTATTAAATAAAAGAATAATATTAATATAAAATATGTGAAGTACAAGTTTTAATTGGCAATATATATACATATATCACTTATATATTGCAATGAGATGAGGGAAGACGCAGAAATTAGTACGTCCGCCATTTCATCTATCATAGGATTAGTACCTTATAAATTTAAAAATCGTAGCAAATTAAGTTAAAAACAAATAGCTTATTAGTATGTAGTTACTAGATTGCTATAACAATAAAAAAAAATAGCAGTTATGAAGGAAGCATCTATGGAGCTTCGAAAATGGAACTCAAACTACCCAAAAATTAGAGCGCTTTTCGACAAGATAGAACCTCCACCAGAGATGCAAAAAGTGTTAGGATTAAAGTGGTATACTGTAAGTGATGAGCTTTCAGTTGACATAGACCAATTGACTTTACACTCCGAAATAAGATATGTTACAAAGCGAGAATTGCTAAGTATAATGGTCAAAATTGCCGTAAAATTAAAGCATCTTTTTCAGGAAACTTGGAAGAGAAAATTCAAATAGGGATGATATATTACCTAGCGACCTTACGAAAACATTTGCTACCTGTGTCTCAGAGTTTCCACAATTAAGGAACATAAATTTACCAAGATATACATATGTGTGAGTACTTCAACATTGCATCGCAAGAATTGCATTTATTCGTTGACGCAAGTACTAAGGCGTATGGAGTGGTGGTATATTTGAAAACCGTGGATAAATCTGGAGAAGTGATCGTAAAATATGTCTGCTCAAAAAATAGAATTGCGCCGCTCAAGGAAGATAGATCATCTGAGTTAACATTACCGAAATTGGAATTAACCGCTGCAGTCATAGCCGTTCGATTATATAATATACATATCTGAAAAACAATCTTCGCTTAAAATTTGAGTCCATACATTTCTGGTCTGATTCGCAGATAACACTCCAGATGACTCCAGTCTTTGAAATGAAAGGGTATAGTGATTATCGGAAGTTATTAAGAATTACAGCTTACATCTTCCGATTCAAAGCTAGAATGAAGAAAAGCCGAATTCTCTTAAATAATATTTCTACTGGCTCAGGAACTACAGAACGCAGAGGAATATTGGATTCGATTTGTTCAGCAGAAAGAATACCCAGATGAAATAACTGCATTGAAGAACAAAGGACTTGTTGAAAGGTCGTCGCCAATACTAAATCTAAATCCTAAGCTTGATTGTCTAGGAATCTTGAGATTGGGTTCGAGACTGTCAGAGTCATTATATGAATTATATGAATTTATATGAAGGCTTGCATAATCCCTTCCCTATTATCATACCTAAACATAGTTATTTAGCAAATCTTTTAATTATAGATATTCATAAACAAAGAGCCCATGCAGGAGTGAACCTTCTTCTTTCTGAATTAAGAAGAAAATTCGGGATCCCGAAAGCGAGGCAACTGATCAAGTCAGTGGTTAGTTCTCGTGTTACATGCCGACGAATAAGAGGAAAGCCTGCTACTTTACCTATCGCGCCACTCCCTCTTAGCCGAATTGATGCATGTAGATCTTTTCAGATAACTGGTATTGATTTTGCGGGTCCACTTTATGCCAAGACTGCGGAAGGCTCAACTAGCAAATTTTATTGCATGCTTTTTACTTGTTCAACGATTCGCGCTGTCCACTTATTATTATTATTACTCTTGTTGAGGAGCGCTTTAGCGGGCACTGCGACCTATTTTGTTTGGTCTATTGTGCCATCCCCTTCTTTAAAAACCATCAAGGTTAAGGCTTCTTAGGTATCCTAAAACTGATTTAGGGTTGCTGTCCCAAATCTCCCTGGGAGTAGGGAAATCACGATGGAGAAGGCTCAGTCTTTTCCTCGCTGTAGCCTCACAGTCGCACATTAAGTGCTCCGCGGTTTCGGGAGCTGTCCCGCAGAATCGACAGCCAGAGTCGGCCACCAGTCCTATTTTGTTTAGGTGATAGTTAAGCGAACAGTGGCCCGTCAGGAGCTCTGTTATTATTTTTAGCTCCCACCTCTTGAGATTTAAAAGTTTGCCCGCCTTAGCTTTATCGATTTGGATGAATCTTTTAGCTTGACGAGCACCCTGGGTTCTAGACCAGCTTTGAAGAAACATCTGGTCAACCCAATTCTTTAAGGCCATTTTTACGTGGCAGCTTGCTAAGCTACAGAAAGGTTCCGGACCAATAGGTAATGAGTTTGCGCCTGCTCTAGCCAGGCTATCGGCAATCTTATTACCAATGTGACCTTCGTGGCCCGGAATCCACATCAGCGTGACACTATTGTTCCTGCTGAGGAATTTCAGGGATTGAAGACAATCCAGGACAGTCTTTGATGACACTCTGTGCGATTTAATGGCCAGCAGTGCAGCTTGACTGTCCGAGAAAATAACAATGTTAGAGCTATTTGGAGCTCTATTAATACAAGTCTGAGCACACACCTGGATGGCGAGTACCTCAGCCTGAAAAACAGTGGGGGTAGTGCCCAGAGCCATGGATATTTTGCTCCTTGGGCCATAAACACCCAGCCCTACCCCTTTATCGGTTTTGGAACCATCTTTGTACCAAAAGGCCGTGCTTCCTCTAAAGAGAGGCCTGCCATGTTGCCACTCTGACCGACTTCGAATAATCGTCGTAAACGGTTTGTCAAAGTCAAGAGTAGCAGGAATGGTATCGGACAAAGATATCATTGGCTCCAAGTTCAGCTCCTGGAGGATCGATAAAAGATCCAGCAGGTCTCCTGGCTTAAAGGAGAATAGCTCCCGTAGACGCAGTGCCCCTGCCAGAGCCTCTTTTTTCACCACCAGGTGTAGCGGAGGAAGGTTCAGTAGAGCCTCCATAGCCACAGTCGGACAAGTGCTTTCGGCCCCTGTGATACCAAGACAGGCCAGTCTTTGCACCCTGGCCAGCTTAATCATAGCACCCTTTTGTTTGGTCTTAGCCCACCATGCGATGGATGCATATGTGATCATGGGCCTTACGACCGTAGTATATAGCCAAAACATTAACCTAGGTTTAAGACCCCAGGTTTTTCCTACGGATTGGCGACAAACATGGAGAGATGCAGTTGCCTTGGCAGTTACTCTCTCAATTTGAGATTTCCAGGAGAGCTTTTGATCCAGGATTATGCCTAGATATTTAGCCTCCTTTGAGAAACCCATTTCTTTGCCGTCCACAGAGCGAGCTTTTAAATTTAGCTTCCTTCTATTAGTAAACGGTACGATGACGATAGTTTTTTGTGGGTTAATACCCAGATTCTTGCTACGGCACCAGCTATGCACATGTGACAAAGCGGCTTGCATGAGGTCTGAAACGGTGCTATCATGACCGCCGCTAACCGTTATGACGATATCGTCAGCATAGGCCTGTGTTTTAAATCCACGGTTATTCAGGTCAGCAAGAAGTTCGTCGACCACGATTGACCATAGGAGGGGTGATAGAACGCCCCCTTGAAGACAGCCTTTAGCAGTAATTACCGCAATCGATTCACCATTCATCTCAGCAGTTATCAATCTGCTGCTGAGAAGCGACGTGATCCATCTCGCAGTGGAGCGAAGAATGCCTTTTTTACTGCTGCTTCATTGATCGCGTCGAAGGTAACATTGTCAAACGCACCCTCAATGTCTGCAAAAGCGCAGAGAGAGATTTCCTTGGCCCTGAGGGACTTCTCAATATCTCTCACTAGCACATGAATGGCAGTCTCTGTAGATCTGCCTGGCCGGTAGGCAAATTGCAGACAGTGAAGTGGGCTCGCTGTAAGACCCTCTCTAATATGACTGTCTAAAACTTTCTCCATTGTTTTCAGAAGAAAGGAAGAGAGGCTGATGGGTCGATAGGATTTTGCTTCTCTATTTGATCTTCTCCCCGATTTAGGGATAAAGACTACCCTAGCCTCTCTCCAACACCTCGGAATGTGGGCCAGCGCAAAGCTACCCCGAAAAAGTGGTAGCAGGACCGGTAAGATCTCTTCCAAGCCTCTCTGAAGGAGACCTGGGAAGATGTGGTCCTTTCCAGCAGCCTTGAAGGGACTGAAGGTGCCAATGGCCCACTCAATTTTACCGGCAGTGAAAATCCTGTTTGCCAGGCCTTTGTTCCTATTATAGGACCGATGGGCAAGTACTACCTCCGATTCAATGATAGGTTCAAAGGCCAATCCAGGGTTAATTACCTGAGAGCCAGGGAAATGAGTGCTCATTAATAGCTCCATGGTATCCCTGGTGTTCTCCGTAAAGGACCCTTCAGAGGTCTTGAGAGAGACAATGCCATTAGAGTGATCCTTAGACAGAACTTTGTGTAACCTCGTGGAGGCTGGAAGTTTGTCTATTTCTTCGCAGAAGGCTTTCCATGACCTTCGTTTGGATCTTCTCAAATCTTTATTGTAATTGGTAAGGGCTTTCTTGTAGGGGTCCCAGTTGCCTGAGACTTTAACCCTATTAAATAATTTTCTGACTTCTCTCCTTTGCTTGCAGAGATCATTGTTCCACCATGAAACCTTTCGGTTAGTGCTTCGAAGTTTTGCAGGGCAGCTGCTCTCGAAGGCTGCGATGATCGTTTCCTGCAGATTGGTAGAGACAAGGTCGAGATCGGCCTCAGTAATGAGATTAGTATCTATCCATATGGCTGATTCCTAAACTGAGAGCTGTGCGATAAGCGTCCCAGTCAGTCTGCCGTGGAATCCTAAATGCTTCCGAGGATATTGCAGAAGCTCTCAGGTTAAACCTTATATGTCTATGGTCAGACATTGATGGCTCACTTGAGACGTGCCAGTTTAGTATTCTGGCGCTGTCCACTTGGAATTAACACCAAATTTAATGACAGAATCTTGTTTGATGGGTCTCCGAAGATTTATTGCTCGACGAGGGGCTCCCGAGGTTATCATATCAGACAACGCTAAGTCCTTCAAGCGAGCTTCGAAAGATGTTGCAGTTTTGGGAGATGCTCTGAACTCAGAGAAACTGCAGGGTTATGTATCCAATCATAACATATTATGGAAATTCATTGTGGAAAGAGCTCCATGGTGGGGAGGCTTTTGGGAGCGTCTCATACGCTCTGTAAAGGATATTTTAAAGGTGACTGTTGAGCGGAATACTCTAACAGAGGAAGAGCTTACTACTTTGTTAGTAGAAGCAGAAGATATTTAGTCCAGTTGCCAGAGTCAAATTTAGACTGAAAGCCAGCACAAAATGTGATATCGCTGAAAATTGGGTCATAGGTACTTTTTGGGGTGTAGAACACAATAAAAAAACCTTTGCTGCTCTAAAGTGTATGCTAACTTCACAATTTCGAAAACAAATTCGAAAATGTGGTTTTCGCATTATATCTCGAAAAAAAAAAAAAATCGAAAAACTAATATCACCACGTGAAAGAGCGGAAAATTCTACTAAAAGATAGGTTATAACATATTAAAAAAATGTTTGTTTATTATTATAAAAAATTATTACAAATAAGAAAGCGAGTTCGAAAATTCGACGCGCGCCAAATCCCAGAATTCAAATATTCAAGCGAGGCGTTCGGGGAAAAACTGAAATATCTTTGCCTAAAATCCACCAACAACAAAAAACAAAAAAAGCATTTTAAAGAGGACACTCTAAGCTTTTTAAGGAAGTCATTAGTTTTTAATTTTATTGTTTTTTTCCCATAGAAAAGTTGACCGGAAGTTATAATTTCTAAGATTTTTACTAATTTTTATAAAACTGATTCCTGCAACTTAAAGTTAAGCTTTAAAAAATTACTAAATATATAAAATGAAAGATAAAATCCTGAGCTTTAAGAATATATTATTCATTTTTTGATTAAGCATTCAGGTTAAAAGCAAACATTAATTAAAAACGCGTTAAAAAGTGCTTTGAAATATCATGAAGAAAAGACGCGCGCAGCGACGCCGTCAGCTGTGTTTTTGGAGCGCGTCTTTTGCTGCTGAAAATATTGCATGTCTTTATTATTGCGCAGCAAAACAAACACGGCTCAAAAAACACTCATTGCTGCCGGCGTCGCTGCGCGCGTCTTTTTTCTTCATGCTCTTTGCTTTTAACGCGTTTTTAATTAATGTTTGCTTTTAACCTGAATGCTTAATCAAAAAATGAATAATATATTCTTAAAGCTCAGGATTTTATCTTTCATTTTATATATTTAGTAATTTTTTAAAGCTTAACTTTAAGTTGCAGGAATCAGTTTTATAAAAATTAGTAAAAATCTTAGAAATTATAACTTCCGGTCAACTTTTCTATGGGAAAAAAACAATAAAATTAAAAACTAATGACTTCCTTAAAAAGCTTAGAGTGTCCTCTTTAAAATGCTTTTTTTGTTTTTTGTTGTTGGTGGATTTTAGGCAAAGATATTTCAGTTTTTCCCCGAACGCCTCGCTTGAATATTTGAATTCTGGGATTTGGCGCGCGTCGAATTTTCGAACTCGCTTTCTTATTTGTAATAATTTTTTATAATAATAAACAAACATTTTTTTAATATGTTATAACCTATCTTTTAGTAGAATTTTCCGCTCTTTCACGTGGTGATATTAGTTTTTCGATTTTTTTTTTTCTTTTTCGAGATATAACGCGAAAACCACATTTTCGAAATTGTTTTCGAAATTGTGAAGTTAGCATACACTTTAGAGCAGCAAAGGTTTTTTTATTGTGTTCTACACCCCAAAAAGTACCTATGACCCAATTTTCAGAGATATCACATTTTGTGCTGGGTCAAAGTCTCTGACCACTGGACTAATTGTTAATTCACGTCCTTGACGTACATCAGTGAGGATTCATTAAACCTATCACTCCTTACACCTGCGCATTTTTTAAAAGGACATTTTCCGAACTCAACTGATGCTGGAACTTTAAGAATTGGAAAAGATCTAGTGGAATTTTCGTTGAAGATGTTCGAATATTTTTTTTGGAAAAGATGGAGAATGGAATGCATTACTCAATTAAGATCGGCGCATCATATCGAAAAGAAACGTGCATATGAAATCAAAATCGGCGATGTAGTTCTTATCTACGATGATCATACACCCCGTCTATTTTGGAAGCTTGCAATCATCGAGAATGTGTTTCCTGCCAGTGACGGAAGAGTTCGGTCTTGTGAACTCAAAATTAGTAATGGATCTAAATTAAGGAGGCCGATTCGGCTTTTGTACCCGTTGGAAACCCGCCGCCGCCGCTCCGAGGATGTGGAAAATACAGATGTCACCACGCATCATTCAGCATAAATCGAGTTCAGTGACTATTATCGAAATTTATAAACGCGCAAGTTCCCTGATTCTGAATCCCATTTGACTTCCGGCGGTTACTAAGGAAAGAAATCGGAATTAAAAAACTACTATTTTATTTAATAAAAATAAATTGCCTACTTCGATTAAAGAATTAAGTTTATTTTCTCCCCGTTCTGAATTATTTTTGACATTGTGCGAATGATTGGCACAGCTTCGTAGAAGTGATAAAGCAGTCTGAACACAAGGAAATGTTTTTTCTAGAACAACCACTCCAAGTTGAATCTTTCTCCCCAGAAAGAGTTCTGAAAGTAAATAATTTCAACGTAAACTATGAATATAATGGTTACGAGGAAGACATTAAAAACTTACTCAGAATTAACCACCTAAACCAAGAGGAAACTAAAGCTCTAGTTAAAGTATGTAAAGAATATGAAGAGATATTCCATAGGGAAGGGCTAGATCTGAGTTTCACGAACCAAGTAAAGCACCAAATAACCACAACGGACAAAATCCCTGTGTATACTAAATCTTATCAGTATTATCCACACATTCATAGAGAAGAAGTGAGGAAATAAATCAGTAAATGTTGGACCAGAACATCATAAGACCCAGTTACTCACCATGGAACTCTCCAGTTTGGATTGTTCCTAAGAAACTGGACGCCAGTGGAAAGCAGAAATGGCGGTTAGTCATAGACTACCGCAAGCTAAATGAAAAAACGATCAACAATAGATATCCCTTGCCTAATATAACAGAAATTTCCGATAAATTAGGTAAGTGTATGTACTTTTCCACGTTGGATTTGAAGAGTGGATTTCATCAGATAGAGATGAACCCAAACGACATTCCAAAGAGAGCGTTCACGTGGAAGGAGGGCATTACGAATACTTTGGCCTGCCCTTTGGCCTTAAAAACGCCCCAACTACCTTTCAGAGGGTAATGGATAATGTCTTGAAAGAATTACAGGGTTTCATATGTCTTGTATACCTAGACGACATTATAATCTACTCGACTTCTCTTTCGGAACATGTTGATAATCTGCGAAAGACTCAAGGATGCTAACTTAAAGATACTGTTAGATAAATCCGAACTCTTGCGAAAAAAGATTGAATTCCTGGGTCACAGATAGATTATTAAGCTATTACAGGAAATTCATTAAGGATTTTGCTAAACTTACAAAGCCCTTAAGGGGTTGCTCTGATTTTTGGTTTAAAAAAAAACGAAATTTTTTTTTTTGCCTCTTTATATTTATTAATATGTGTAGAATACGTTCCTAAAATATTAGGACGAAATTTTTTTTCGTTAAAAAGTTATATGCAGTATTGTAATTGCGTGGTAGTGCTACTGTTATAGTTTATATACATAGTACCTGATGTTATTGTTATTTACACGAATGTAAAATATACATACGCATTCGTGCAAATAACAACATCAGCCACTATATGTATATAGTAACGCAAACATACGTTTGAATTTACTTACATTATTTCGGTTAGTTCGGCTACAGTGAAACGTAAAAAAACTTTAAACGCGTTTTTCTCAAAATGCCATTTTTCAAAACGGTTCCAGCGATTCAAAAGAAACTATTTAATATATTGACTTACCACTTATGTCAATTTATCGAAAATGATGTTGTCGAGTTCGCCTGTGTAAAATTTTTTTTCAAAATCTTAGTATTAGTATTTTATCCTCCCATTTTGGGCCAGAAAAGTTGCATTTTTACGTTTTTTCACTAAAATACCCTTAAATTTTTTTTTGATGCAATTTTTACTAATGTTGACATAAGCGAACTAAAGGACATAATTTTTAACAAAACCGTTTTTCACTTTTCTGGTTCTGACCAATGGGGACGGAGCTATCGATGGAACCGTTTTCCATGTTATTTTTGAGGTGTCAACTTCAGCGGGTGCTACATATTTATTTATGAAGGCATGTAGTGGCCGGTTGGCCACTAGCCAAAAATTGATTATAAGTAATTATAGTATATACATTTATTTCTAGACAATATTTACAACTATTTACAGATGAGTTTAGATTTGAACTAACTTTATATTCAAAAATGTTTGCCTTATATAGGCCGGAGATATTCCACCGCCTACTATAAAGTAGACGACAAAATATCTCCCTCCTGCTATTTTTACTAAAATATATGGGACACCAGGTAGCTACTGTCATAGCCTACCTGGTTCCCTATATACCCCCTTTCCAGCTGGGGTGTGGCGCTGCTATCAAGCGTAACACCTGGCGAATACTGTGCGGGAGATGTCCCTAGTTCCGCTGGGGTGTCGTTGACGTTGCACGCTGTCTAGGCATTCCTGGTTATGATGGAGATTTTCCTTGAGGTCCAGGCATTTGTGATGAATGATTTGGTGAAGATGGTCCAGTAGACTGCGGCTGCATAGTTTGCCCCAGGCTGTGTTTGTCTGCATCTTTTGTGCATTGCCTGAGAAAATTTTTGCAGGCTGGTACTAGAAGTCCTCGCCGCGTACGTGAAGCCATCTGTGGTGGATCCGCTGAAGAGCTTTCTATAAGGGAGTTGACAGGTTAATCTCTGCTTAAACGTCCGGGGTCACCAATGTAGTGGCCGGTTGGCCACTAGCCAAAAATTGATTATAAGTAATTATAGTATATACATTTATTTCTAGACAATATTTACAACTATTTACAGATGAGTTTAGATTTGAACTAACTTTATATTCAAAAATGTTTGCCTTATATAGGCCGGAGATATTCCACCGCCTACTATAAAGTAGACGACAAAATATCTCCCTCCTGCTATTTTTACTAAAATATATGGGACACCAGGTAGCTACTGTCATAGCCTACCTGGTTCCCTATAGGCAAAAAAAAAATTAAAATTTTTTTTGTGATCTCTAAAAGTTATCTAATACTATGAAAAAATTTTGTATATAAAAATAATAAGGGTTTTCTGTAAAAAAAAAAATCCAAAAATAGTCAATTTTTTGCCTCAAAAATCAGAGCAACCCCTTAACTGAATGCTTGAAGAAAGGAAGGAAAATGACACTGGATGAGCGTTTTGTGAAGACCTTCGAAGGCTGTAAAGACCTTCTAATTAACGATCCTATACTGCAATACCCCGATTTCTCTAAGCCTTTTATGCTCACTACAGACGCGAGCAACTACGCAATTGGCGCTATATTGTCACAAGGACCAATTGGCAGTGACAAGCCAATATGTTACGCAAGTAGGACCTTGACAGAATCCGAGATTAATTATTCGACAATCGAGAAGGAATTGTTGGCCATCGTATGGGCAACACAATACTTCAATCCTTACTTGTTTGGTCGAAAGTTTAAGATTGTCACGGACCATCGACCATTGGTTTGGATCATGAATTTCAAGGATCCTAAGTCTAGACTTGTCCGCTGGAGGTTGAAGCTCGAAGAGTACGAGTATGAAATAGTTTACAAAAAAGCTACACAAAATGGCAACGCCGACGCCTTAAGCAGAATCAGGACCCAAGATGAACAACCACTGATTATAGAAGCTAATCTAGGAGAACAGGCGAGTGCAGCCAGCACAACGGGAGCTACCTTACATTCAGCAGTAAAGAATGCAAACGATAGAATTTATATATCTAAAAGGCTATTGAACGAATTTTCTCTACAATTAATTATCGAAAAGTCTGATAGGAAACCAGAGTTTACGCTCGAAGTACCCTTCAAAAATAAACAGAGAACGATAGTTAGGATACCAAATAATTCAGAAGAAACCCTGCCTGGTAGGAATATGTAAAAGATTTCTAACACCTAACAAACTTAACGCCATTCATACTGACGATAATATCTTTCGAATAGTCCAAACTGTGTATTCTAAATATTTCTCTCACTCAAGGACCTTTAGAATAATTTGTTACATAGACGTACTAAAAGATATAACTGGCGGTGACCAGCAAGACCGAACCATACGCGACTACCATCGAAATCAAAGCAAGCGGTAGTTTGCCGAGTTCGTAAGGGCAAACAGCTAAAGCCTTATTTACGCCTAAACATGGAAAACAAGGTGTTTTTTTTATAAAATTATGCGATTTATCAACTTTTTATAAGCAATATAAGTAATTTTTCATTTGTAACCGATAACCACAATATATGTAAATAATTTATTATTCCATGAGTTTTTTTTCCTACCTTTCTTCGTTTTCTTTATTTTTACATTTTTTACATTTCGAAACGAACTTTTTTTTTCTCCTTCAGTCTATAAAAGTGGGTACTCAAAATTGTTCTATCAGATGGCGTTATAAGTTATTTAGTTATTTCAATTGCTCAATAAATGAGATGGTGCTAGCAGCTAGTCGAAAAGTGTTGATGCCAGATGGCATTAGGTACTATAAAAACATATGTAGTTCACAGTACAGATGTACAGTAAAATTTTGAAATACTGATTACTACTTTTGCCATGTTCGTAATTGAAATTTATTTCTAAAAATATGTCATATTCGTTACAAGTTAGTCGAATCCAGCACTGCTGATGTCTGATAGCATTAACAACAATGTATTCATATTAAACTGTTACACGCCTCAAGAGTCTCACAACCCATCGACATGGGTATCAATTGAAAGGGAATGATAAGTAGAATACAATAAGCAATATAGTATACTCAATAAATAGTGAGATCCACCGCGGCCATCTCAAGAGGACTCATTACCATTTTCTTCACCACCCACCCCCTCAGCATAGGTATCAAATGAAATGGTAAGATAAATAGAATACAATAAGCTATGCCATAACACCCAAGGCGGTCGTCTCAAGAGGGCGGATTACCGTTTCTTCACCACTCTCTCGACATGGGTATCAATTGAAAGGGTACCATTAGTAGAATGACATAACCGATAAAGTATACTCAATAATATGGTTAAATCCATGACGGTCATCTCAAGAGGGCGGATTACCATTTTCTTCACAACCGCCTCGACATGGGTATCAAATGAAAGGGTAAGATAAAAAGAATACAATAACCTATGCCATAACAGGCATGGCGGCCGTCTCAAGAGGGCGGATTACAATTTCTTCACCACTCCCTCGACATGGGTATCAATTGAAAGGGCATCATTAGTAGAATGCCATAAGCGATATAGTATAATCAATAATATGGTTAGATCCATGGCGGTCATCTCAATAGGGCGGATTACCATTTTCTTCACATACCCCTCGACATGGATATCAAATGAAAGGGAATGATAAGTAGAATACAATAAGCAATATAGTATACTGAATAAATAGTGAGATCCACCGCGGCCATCTTAAGAGGTCACATTACTATTTTCTACCATAAGGGTACCATAAGTAGAACACAATAAGCGATATAGTATACGCAGTATATAGTTAAATCCACGGCGGTCATCTCAAGAGGGCGGATTACCATTTTCTTCACATACCCCGCGATATGGATATAAAATGAAAAGATATCATAAGTAGACGACAATAAGCATATAGTATACCTACTCAATATACCGTTAGATACACGGGGGTCATCTTAAGAGGGTGGATTGCACTTTCTTCACAACCCCCTCGACATAGATATCAAATGAAAGGATACCATAAGTGAAAGGCAATAAGGAAAATAGTATACTTAATATACCGTTGGATCCACCGCGGTCATCTCAAGAGGGTGGATTACCATTTTTTTCACATACATGGACATGACATGGGTATCAAATGAAACTGTATCATAAGAAGACCACAGTAATCGATACAGTATACTCAATTTTCGTTTGATCCACGGCGGTCATCTCAAGAGAGCAATAATATTAATTTGAATTCCTGCATTTTGTTATTACCTACTTATAAAATAAATAAAAAATATAATGAACTATTAAATAAGTAATATTTATTGATACAAAGGGCTATTTAGTTTTTATTTTAGAATGTATTAAAACAAAAAAGAGTGATATCCTACCAAAAAAACATTAAAAATGTGAATTAGAAGTTCGTAGACGCTGAAATTATTAATTGGGACAGTTTAAGACACACTTATAACAAAAAGAAATGAAATGGATTCAGTGTGGTTCAGTTTGGTTCAGTCTATAGTGTTTCTAATAAAATTTGCTACATTTCGAAAGATAGCTAAGATTCATGCTCTAAAATTGCTGTAAAATTCCTTTGAATTCGTTCGTAAATGCACGTGTTTAATTATTTCATGCTATTAACGATTCATCTTGACTAATCCATATCATTTCTTTTTGTTATAAGTGTCTCTTAAACTGTCCCAATAAATAATTTCCGCGTCTACGAACTTCTAATTCACTTTTTTATGTTTTTTTGGCGGGATAATAACCACCGCGGAATAAATGGGACCCTTTCGCATCTAAAAAGAGAGTTTTACTTCCATTTATAAGAAATAAAATAATTAATATTATTAAAAACTGCGACGTGTGCCAAACACTACAATATGGCAGGTCTCCACCTAAAATTAGACATGCCATCCCTGAAACCCCAGAGAAACCATTAGACATTCTTCATACCAACATACATGTATACAATAAATAATAAACAGATACTAACAGTTATAGATAAATTCTCAAAGTTTTTTTTCCTACCTTTCTTCGTTTTCTTTATTTTTACATTTTTTACATTTCGAAACGAACTTTTTTTTTCTCCTTCAGTCTACAAAAGTGGGTACTCAAAATTGTTCTATCAGATGGCGTTATAAGTTATTTAGTTATTTCAATTGCTCAATAAATGAGATGGTGCTAGCAGCTAGTCGAAAAGTGTTGATGCCAGATGGCATTAGGTACTATAAAAACATATGTAGTTCATAGTACAGATGTACAGTAAAATTTTGAAATACTGATTACTACTTTTGCCATGTTCGTAATTGAAATTTATTTCTAAAAATATGTCATATTCGTTACAAGTTAGTCGAATCCAGCACTGTTGATGTCTGATAGCATTAACAACAATGTATTCATATTAAACTGTTACACGTCTCAAGAGTCTCACAACCCATCGACATGGGTATCAATTGAAAGGGAATGATAAGTAGAATACAATAAGCAATATAGTATACTCAATAAATAGTGAGATCCACCGCGGCCATCTCAAGAGGACTCATTACCATTTTCTTCACCACCCACCCCCTCAGCATAGGTATCAAATGAAATGGTAAGATAAATAGAATACAATAAGCTATGCCATAACACCCAAGGCGGTCGTCTCAAGAGGGCGGATTACCGTTTCTTCACCACTCTCTCGACATGGGTATCAATTGAAAGGGTACCATTAGTAGAATGACATAACCGATAAAGTATACTCAATAATATGGTTAAATCCATGACGGTCATCTCAAGAGGGCGGATTACCATTTTCTTCACAACCGCCTCGACATGGGTATCAAATGAAAGGGTAAGATAAAAAGAATACAATAACCTATGCCATAACAGGCATGGCGGCCGTCTCAAGAGGGCGGATTACAATTTCTTCACCACTCCCTCGACATGGGTATCAATTGAAAGGGCATCATTAGTAGAATGCCATAAGCGATATAGTATAATCAATAATATGGTTAGATCCATGGCGGTCATCTCAAGAGGGCGGATTACCATTTTCTTCACATACCCCTCGACATGGATATCAAATGAAAGGGAATGATAAGTAGAATACAATAAGCAATATAGTATACTGAATAAATAGTGAGATCCACCGCGGCCATCTTAAGAGGTCACATTACTATTTTCTACCATAAGGGTACCATAAGTAGAACACAATAAGCGATATAGTATACGCAGTATATAGTTAAATCCACGGCGGTCATCTCAAGAGGGCGGATTACCATTTTCTTCACATACCCCGCGATATGGATATAAAATGAAAAGATATCATAAGTAGACGACAATAAGCATATAGTATACCTACTCAATATACCGTTAGATACACGGCGGTCATCTTAAGAGGGTGGATTGCACTTTCTTCACAACCCCCTCGACATAGATATCAAATGAAAGGATACCATAAGTAAAAGGCAATAAGGAAAATAGTATACTTAATATACCGTTGGATCCACCGCGGTCATCTCAAGAGGGTGGATTACCATTTTTTTCACATACATGGACATGACATGGGTATCAAATGAAACTGTATCATAAGAAGACCACAGTAATCGATACAGTATACTCAATTTTCGTTTGATCCACGGCGGTCATCTCAAGAGAGCAATAATATTAATTTGAATTCCTGCATTTTGTTATTACCTACTTATAAAATAAATAAAAAATATAATGAACTATTAAATAAGTAATATTTATTGATACAAAGGGTTATTTATTTTTTATTTTAGAATGTATTAAAACAAAAAAGAGTGATATCCTACCAAAAAAACATTAAAAATGTGAATTAGAAGTTGGTAGACGCTGAAATTATTAATTGGGACAGTTTAAGACACACTTATAACAAAAAGAAATGAAATGGATTCAGTGTGGTTCAGTTTGGTTCAGTCTATAGTGTTTCTAATAAAATTTGCTACATTTCGAAAGATAGCTAAGATTCATGCTCTAAAATTGCTGTAAAATTCCTTTGAATTCGTTCGTAAATGCACGTGTTTAATTATTTCATGCTATTAACGATTCATCTTGACTAATCCATATCATTTCTTTTTGTTATAAGTGTCTCTTAAACTGTCCCAATAAATAATTTCCGCGTCTACGAACTTCTAATTCACTTTTTTATGTTTTTTTGGCGGGATAATAACCACCGCGGAATAAATGGGACCCTTTCGCATCTAAAAAGAGAGTTTTACTTCCATTTATAAGAAATAAAATAATTAATATTATTAACAACTGCGACGTGTGCCAAACACTACAATATGGCAGGTCTCCACCTAAAATTAGACATGCCATCCCTGAAACCCCAGAGAAACCATTAGACATTCTTCATACCAACATACATGTATACAATAAATAATAAACAGATACTAACAGTTATAGATAAATTCTCGAATCTGCAGTTTGTACCGAATCAGCGGCGTTATTATCCTTTGAATCGTTATTGTTAATTTCAACGCGACTTAGGGCGTCTGCATTCGTATTTAGTTTTCCCTTTTTATAAACTATTTCGTAATCAAACTCTTCAAGTTTGAGTCGCCATCTAATGAGTTTGGAGTTTTGTTCCTTCAAAGAGAATAGCCACGTAAGAGGCTTGTGATCAGTTATTGTTTAGAATTTATGACCGAAGAGATAGGGTCGAAAATATTTGGTTGCCCACACTATTGCGAGAAGTTGTTTTTCTATTGTACTATAATTGATTTCGCTTTGGGTTAAAGTTCGAGAAGCGTAACATATTGGCTTATCTGATCCTATAGGACCTTGACTAAGTATGGCTCCGATAGCAAAATTGCTGGCATCCGTAGTTAAATAAATGGTTTTGAAAAATCTGGATATTGCAATATTGGGTCATTTGTAAGAATGTCTTTGCAATGTTCGAAACATTGTACATATCTCTCATCTAACTTTATTTGTTTACCATTTTTCTGGCATTCTGTTAAAGGTTTAGTGAGTTTGGCGAAATCCTGAATGAATTTTCTATAATATCCTAATATACCTAGGAAAGATTTTATTTGTTTGGTGGTACGAGGAATTGGAAAATTTTTAATGGCTTGGATTTTTTGAGGATTTGGTTTAACGCCGGAGGGAGTAATAATGTGCCCAAGGAAAGAAACTTCCTTGCGGAGAAATTTCGATTTATCAAGCTGAATCTTTAAATTGGCTTGGCGTAATTTATTAAAAACTTTAGAAAGGTTTTCCAAATATTCTTGTAAGGATGTTGAGAACACTATTATGTCATCCATATAGACAAGGCACACTTTTCCTTGTAATTCTCTCAATACATTATCTATTACTCTTTGGAATGTCGAGGGCGCATTTTTTAAGTCGAATATCATGCGTACGAATTCGTAATGCCCATTGTCGACAGTGAAAGCTGTTTGCTCGATATCTCTAGGATCAACCTCAATCTGATGAAAACCTGAGGCTAAATCGGGGGTTGTAAAGTACATACATTTACAAAGCTTGTCAAGTATTTCAGTAATATTCGGGATGGGGTACCGGTCGTCTATGGTTTTCTTATTGACTTTCCTATAGTCTACAACGAGTCTCCATTTTTGTTTTCCTGAAGCGTCTTGTTTTTTCGGAACGATCCAGATCGGACTATTCCATGGGGAGTAACTAGGCTTAATGGTTTAATAAATCTTGAATTTGAGATCTAACTTAGGATTTATGGATTTCAGGGTATCTATAAGACTTAGCGTATATTGGAATATCGTCTGTAGTTTTAATACGATGTTTGACAGCATTTGTGAATGTTAACGTTTGCCCATTATAAAATGTATCATCGAAATTTCTGCAGAGTTTAACAAGGGATCCTTTTCTCTTCGTTGTTTAAGTGTTCTGTTCTTAGAGCTTTGGTTATATCACAGGTTTCTAAAGAATCTCCTTGGCTGACAACTTTAACCTTATAATTGTGGACTTCGTTGAAATCAATGAATTTTTCAACTTTAAGAGGTTGTTCAATAAAAAGTTTTTGGTCAAGGGAGGACAGATTTGTTACCTCTACTAAGCTGTACCAATTGATAGACTGGTAAATACCTTCGGATACTATTAAATAATTATTAATTTTGGTAGGTTTAATGAAAATTTCTCCTTCTTCAATGTCTACTGGTAACCGGGCTATAATTTTTGAATTAGAAGGGACAGTGTAAACTGCTGACGTAAAATTTGGTTTAAATAAAAGTTTTATTTTAGAATTGTCCATTTCTAGGATGTCTTCTTTAAGATTTACTTTCATTCCTAAATCTTTCATTGTTTTTAGGCCATCAAAATAATTATGGAATCTGAATATTAGAAATTTCATATCGTTATTTGTATTAAATTCCCTAAATGCAGGGAAAGTTATTTGTTTGTCTACATGGTGTGTATTAAAAACGGTTGTAATTTTGACGGGGCTTATAGTTTCGTGATACTGAGGATCTGTAAATTCTGGGTTAATGAAATTCAAGGATGCACCTGTATCGACAAGGAATTTAAGAGGACGGCCAAAAGGTGATGATACGTGGATATAAGCTAACACAGTGGCTGCATGTGTATTAAGTTCTAAGAATCCAAATTGCTCTCCGAGGCTGTTGATTGAAAATTTGAATCATCTATTTCATAGGTGTTTTGAGAAGATTCTAATGAGTTATCATATTCTGGGGTTTCTTCATGGTAGTCTGTTATTGGACAATATTGATCAAGTTGAGTTTCGTGACCAATACCGTACTGTTCAGGGTCTTTTGTATCGTCTTTTGTATCGTCTATGTTATGTAGTTCTCTAAAGGTAAAGTTTGGTGGACCTGTATATCTATAGTTGCACGGTTATTTTGGGCTTGGTTGAATGGAACCTGACGAGTATTTCCGGATGAAGTATCCATCGGTACAGGATGTGGTTGTTGCGAACCGAAAGTTGGTTTTTGTGCAAATACGTTATTATTATTTTCGTATCTTCTAAAAGGGTAAGATTGCTGTTGTTGGAAAGGAATTGCCTTTCGCATGACACTATTGTTACTATTTTTTGGGCGCGCTCTCAGCATCTGTGCGAATCGGTAGTGATCATTAAAGTGGATAGAAAAACAGTGAAATACAACAAACACGAGCAAAGGTGTTTCCTTTCCGGAACTCAGTGTATTACTTTCTTTTTTCTTTTCGTTGTGTTTTTTTGAAAAGTGTAAACAAATCAAATAGACTCAAATTTCATTTAGTGCACTGTAGGTGCGTATGCGCCCAAAACAAAAGAATAGGTGATCAGGACACCAGAACTGTCAAAGTGAATGTTCGAATTAAAAAAAACAAAAGAAAACAAGTAATAAAAAGGATAAACAAAAATCAAAGGATAAGATCACAGCAAACAATTAATAGCAACATAAAAATTCATTTATACTCTAGAAATTTTTTCTTTCTATTTTCCTCTTATTTCTTTATCTAACCTCAAACATTGATTATATACTAAGTAGATATGGACAAACGCGAGTCAAATTAACTTCCAGTTACGGCACCACGAGCTGGGTGCGCTAGTATCGCAGGGTTTTATGCTCCGCTAAATATGGTTAGTTTCCGAAATAAACTTTTCCTTGTTCAAGTTAAAGCCCTTCGCGCATTTGAAAAAAAATCAGAAGCTGCGGCTTTGATTTTAGTGGCGGTGGATCTAAAAATAGATTACTATGCGCTTATTCCTATTGTTTTGCTCAGGAAGGGCAAGGAGGATGAAAAAATAATGATTTCGCTGGGTGAAATTTGACAATGAGGGCATGAAATGAATGGGCGAAATAATTTTAATGGGAAATTTGGCATCAAGCGTTTTTTATTATGTTGAAAAACTTGAAATGGGTTTTCAGTGATTATTTCATTTAAGGAATTTTGAATGACAAATTTTTAGATTTTTTTCTCAGGTATTTTAGTTCGTAGAAATTTGAAATTTTTACGGATAATTGTATTATTATTGATATACATACAAATATAAAATAATTAAATAATTTTTATTTTTGATTTTATTTATCGTTATTAATAAGTTTAGGTTAGTCTGGATAGTGCGTCAGTAGATTTCGATGAACCTTGGATTTTATCTGTGAGGTGTTATATGGTCCCAGCAACACCGACTGTGTGTTCTATTTATCAACGAAGGGGAGGTATGTAGTGGGCCTGGGATGGGCCGAGTTGGCTAGTCTTGGGAATTTGCATGTAGGTAAAAGCGGTAAAAATACATTTCTACAGTGGCTTGAAGAGTATATAGAGGAGCAAAAGGGTGCTATCGCCAATACACCTTCTTCGTTTTGCACCTTGTCCAGTCAAGGCAAGCTAATTTTTAGGGTAATATCGATTCGCGCCACGCAACCGTCAAAAACAATTAAGTTTAAAGTTTTTTATTACAACAAAAGCTAAGGATTTAGGACGAGTTTATTTTAACGATGAGTTAAAATAAATTGAGAGGACAATTAAACAAAGCTTGGTTTTTTCATATAAAAAAAAATTATAGTAATTGCAACCAGATGCATTTTGATAAAGACTAACTGAAACTGAAGCTCTGTTCTTTAATTTAATTTTTCCAAAGATGAAAGAAAAGCTTACACCTGACTTACTTAATATTAATAATGGTACAATATTGCTAACTAAGCGTCTGTAAGCAGGATGATCCCGAAGTATCGAGGTCATCGATGGTGGCTTGTGCCGGAAGGTTTGTGGGCTTTGGGTTTGGGGTCATGGGTCGTATGGGGTGTGGCCGTGGGAATATAATTTCTGCCAAGATATATGAGTTATATTCAATACAATTAAATAAAAGGCGGAATGTAGGACTTGTAGATTGTAGGGCAGCTGGCTGAAGGAGGAGCTTGCATCTCTTGAGAAATCTCAGGCATTGATAAGCTTGTTTGGCCATTTGGAATATGTGATTACTCCATCGCAGATCTGGGACCTTATTCTCTATTACAATATTGTCGTTTTTTTTAACGAAATGCCGAAACCGTATTTTCTATTACAATATTAACATTCATTTTACATGAAAATTTAACGATATTGGCAAATTTTTACTTGAAAGCTGTTTCGTTTTCGGATCGGATTTAACAATATTGTAATAGGGAATAGGGCCCCTGATTATGGTACGAATCCACAAAGGCATTTGCTCGCAGGCTTATGACGTGATAATTACGTAAAAAAATGATGTTTCAGATGTGCATAGCCCGCGAGCAAATGTTTGTTTGCCTTGGTGGATTTGTAAGAGATGTTAAGAGATGAGTACGTTATTTTTGCCCACTGAGGTAAAGCCCACTGAGAGGTTCACACTCTATTCGACAAGGTCTGGTCCGTGCTTGTCTTATATTTAGGAAGGCGTAGAAGTAGTATTAGAAAGAGATCAGGTGAGAGAATCGACCTTTGGGTAACTCCCGCCGTGATTCGACGCCATCCAGTACTGGCTTCATTGAACAGCCACAAACGAAGCTCTCAAATCAGTTCTTTAGAACTGAGATGTTTTCCATCAGGCGTCGAATTTTTCACTTTTTTCGTTGCCCGCATAACTCTACTCTTAATTTTCTGCAAAATGTGTGTAGTTTTGAAGAGGGGCGGTTTTTGTATCTATTCAATCAACTCAGTGATTTGCAAAGTAATAACTGTTACCCTTGAACCAAAAAATATATTAAAAATGAATGAAAATACTGTCGAATTATTTATAGAACTTATTAATAAACTAGCTGAAGTGGATTTGATGTTTAATAGTGGGTCTATACGAAAGTGGCTCTAGTCCGTCGCACTTTGATGTTTGAATGAAACGGCCGACGTGGGCACCTTTCCAGCGGCTTTCCTTTGTTTTACGGATAAAAGTGTATGGGAACTAAGCTCGAGCGAACAAAGTGTGTGTCGTGTGGATGGACTATAAGGCTCACATGCCCAACAACCCAGTATGATGAATATTGAATATCACGAAGACCTTTCAATTTTTGGTTAAATTATAGGTACATACTAGAGTTTTTTATTCTCGATTTTTCTTCGTCTGTTCTTCTAGTACTAAAACCAAGCACCTTCATTAAAACTGGTCGTCCCAAGCAAGAGCCTGCGATCCCTCATCATGCTTATAGCTACACAATATCTCTACATTTACGAATTTCTTTTTTGATTTTGGCTCTCGTTACAACCTAAACATCAAGTATTCCTACTTGTTTGCAATCTTTTTGTCGCACAAAACAAGTGTGTTTTTGTGCTGAGGCACCGGCCAATAATTATGGGTTTTCACGGCAGGCTTCCAGTTGTATAATAAGTTTGATATATACATGTACATAATATACCAAAATTCTTAGTTTTTGGTAATTATTTACTATATCACCCCACTTCCAGGGGGTAGGAGTGGGGGTAATAAGGGAGGTTGACCTGAACACCTTTCTTTTGGAATTAGCCCTTGGTCATCCCTTAAAAGTTATTCACTGTTGAAATTTTGTAAAAATCACCTTTTTACAAGTATTATTTTATGACTTTAATAAGCAGTTATGTTATTACGACTTTGACGCTGGATTGTAAGACCCAAAAACTCTCCCACCCAACCTCTACCTCATTCTCGAATTGGGCACAATCTTTTATTGCTGCTCCCTGAGCAGAGGACGGGCGGACTAATAAAGTAAACAATTACACTATATAAAAACATTTAAAAAAATTTTTCAAAATCGGAACCTTTCTTCCTTCATTGACGACTACCTAATCTTGAGAAATATGAAGTATAGGGTTTTAAACGATAATTCTGATATTTTTTATTATAATTCTATTATTGTAAGTACATATATATTTAAATTGACTCAAACTAAATGGCTTAAATTTTCTTTGTAAGCAATAAGAAAATAAATACACAAAAACTTGAATTTTTGCTCAAAAAAACCTATTTAATTTTTCTCAAATTAAAAAAAAACGCGATGCAAAATTTCCTATTAAATCTCTTCCCATTCATTAATTCATTGATAAATTTCAGCCACCGACCAAGAAATCATCGTAGTTTCAGCCCACCCACCCCCTTCCAAAACTAAACAAAAGGAATACCCGCGCAGGAATCTATTTTTAGATCCGAAACTTTTCGCTTTTTTCCTAACATGCGTCAAGGGCTTTGAAATGCTTTTTTAAATTCAGGCGCAAACCTGTTTTTTTTTTCAATTTCTTCTAAAAAATAACAAAATTAAAAAATGCGTCTATTTTAGGATTATTATGCACTTATAAAGAAATATTATTATTTATATTATTAAACTAATGTTGAAAACCCATTCCCATTGATTTTAGAGGTTTAAAACAGAAATTTCTATCACTAAAACTTGAATCGGTATAACTATCGCCATCTAACAAACCAGCTGGAAAGATGTTTGTCCATATCTACTTACTCTATAATCAATGCCTCAAACATCTCGTTAAGCACTGCCAACACTGTAGGGCTAATTTTTTTTAGCACCTAAAGATATTTAAAACCCAGAAACAACAACGGATTGCATACCTTTAGGCGAAAGGAAAACGCTGTCCAAGGGATAAAGACGCGTACAAAAAATGCCGCCTACGGGCGGAAATAGATTCGCTCTGCTCGATCCGGATGGGATAGCTACCAGCAGAAAGAGACCAAAACAAAGCAAACAAACCCTGATGACATCCGATTACCCAACTATAGAAGAAACGCTTTACCAAAATAAACTAGGTGCAGATCCCAAATACATCCTAATAGAAAGCGAGCAGGAAAACCTAAAGCCAGCCCAAATCCCTCCGTATCTACTGCAAAAAGCAATAGAAGACATCACTAAAAGAATAAAAACCAGAAAAACACTAAGGTATGGTAATATTCTACTTTTAGTCGCTGACAAAGGGCCTGCAGAAAGGCTTATAGAAAAACTGAAGAAGGTTGGCGACTACAAAATAAAAGCCTCCCTACACTCGAGACTAAACCAAACAAAAGCGATAATTTATGAACCGTCCTTAAAATACTTTCAAAAGGAAGACATATTAAAAACTCTACAATTAGCGGACAGTAATATTGTGGATGTAAAAATCCTAACAAAAACGAATACGGAGACCAACGAAAACCAGCCTACAGGAGCCCTAATAGTTTCCTTTAACTCGTACCAATTACCAACGTCAATCGACATCTTTTATGAAAAGGTGAAAGTAACCCCATACATACCGGCACCATTGCGTTGCAGAAATTGCTGGGAGCTCAGGCATCATGAAACGCGTTGCACAAATCAGAGAGCATGCGCAAATTGCGCTAAACCAGTCCAACCAGAACAACATCATGTTTGCACTGCCAAGGCGTGCATATCCTGCAAAGTGGTAGGAGCACATGCCACACTAGACCGATCCTGCCCCCTTTTCGCAATAGAAAAGAAGATAATGGAGCTAAAAACTAAGTATCACCTAACAAACTTCGAAGCCAGGCGACGCTTTTACGAAGAAAACCCAGAGCTAAGGGCGATTAGAAACACTCCCATCGTTGAAAACTCAACGACGCCACAATACACCCGGGAGACCAGTCAAACAACACCCAACCAAAAAAATACGACACCAGGAACAAGCAAAATTACCTACTCTCAATTAGTTAGACAACAACCAAATGTGAAATCAGATTCCTTTTTTACTAACAATCCCACAACAACCGAAACCTCAAACCCTCTCAGTCCCCAACCAGAAACAAACCAACCAAACAAAAAAACAACAACAAACACTACCAACACTATAAAAAACACAATCAATACAAACAACAAAATACTGATTAAAACAAATAGTACCCCCAAAAAAGAACACATCAAAACCACAATCACTACTAAACATAACAATACGGATAACAACTACCCTACAAAAATAGAACAACAAGAAACTGAGACCCTAAATTACGCAATCGTTGGAAACACAATTCCAACGCTATACACAACCGAAGACGCAAACAAAAAACTATCCCTAACACCACCAAAAGAAAAATTAGCTTTTGCAGAGGCATGGGCTACACAATATTCGAAAAGTTACGAAAAACTAAAAACACCTAAAACCCCAGAAGACAACATCATGGCAGTCTCTGAGGATGAATCCTTACCACCAACACAATGAGTTCAAAAAATGCGTTTCAAATACCAGCAAGCTATACAATAAACCAAATTAACTACCTTAAATATAACTATACCAGCATAGGACAGCCAACCCCGAGATACACAACTTCCACGAACATAGAACCAACGCAAAACATGAATAGAGGCAGTGAAATCAACAAACCGTCGCTGAAGAACCTCACACTATTACAGTAGAATATCAACAGCTTCTTTGCAAACAAAAGCGGCCTCGACTTAATACATCACGCCAGTAAACCAGTCGTCCTGGCACTCCAGGACACCTACCTCAAAGACAGTAACCAAAAACTCGTATACAAAAATTACAAAATCTACACTCACAACACACATCAACCAGACACAGGACGAGGAGCCCTGGCGATCCTCGTACGAAACACCATCACATCGAAAGCTCTCCCACTAGTAACGGCCCTAAACGTACATGCAGCCACGATACTACTTCCTCAGCCCCTCCACGTAGTCAACATATACATTCACCCCCACACCACACCAGCCATCTCCGACCTTAATAACCTCCTAGCACAAGTACCTCACCCTTTAATAATAATAGGCGACTTCAACGCACTTAATCAAATATGGGGCAGCAAGTATAAAAATCAAGCAGGTCGCATCCTAGAGCAATGGCTCGACGACACAGACCTTTGCCTACTAAATGACGGTACACCTACTCATTTTAGCACCTCCAACACACTCACAGCAATAGACCTTACTTTCACATTACCCACCCTAGCCGCCCATACACAATGGTCGGTCACCCCACTGCCCAAGGGCAGCGATCACCTTCCAATCCTAATCACGCTAAAACATCAAGTACATACAACACGACACGTGCCACGTTTCAAAGAGAACAGAGCGGACTGGACAGGATACAGACGTTTGGTCACACACTACTTGGACCGCCATCAAGAAACCACAAACATAGAACAAGAAGCCAGCACTCTTAAAAAAGCAATAAGGCAGGCAGCAAACGCGGTCATGGGCACCACCACCCCGCGCTGTAAAACAAAACCCAGGTGGCTAAATGACTCAGTGGCCTACAAAATAAAGGAGAAAAACAGAACCTGGAGAAAATATAAGAGAAACCCGACACCAGAAAATGCGCTTGATTACCGGCAAAAAAACGCCTCAATGAAGAGAATCATAAAGCAGGCCAAAAAGGAACAATGGGGTTCTTTCTTATCGAGTATAACCCCAAGCTTAACCACACAGGAACTATGGCATCGCCTAAAAATATTTAAGGGTAAGCCAACCTCACCCTTAGCCTCCATTCAACAAGGCGACAGGCTCTTAACGAGCCCGGAGAATATAGCCAATGCTTTTGCAGAAGAGACCAGCAGATACTCATACCTATCCCCAACCACGCTCAGAGATTAGCACAGGCACCCAAGAATCGCTTAAGATCCTCACAGCAAACATTACTCCTAGAGAGGTCACATACACACTGAACTCTTTTAGGGGCTCCACACCAGGCATAGACGGTATCACATACAGAATGCTGTCCAACTCACCACCTAGTTGGCATAGTAGATACACGAGCTTGCTAAACAGGATCGTGGCCACCGCACACTTCCCACAGGACTGGAAGGTAGCCGTCGTGGTTCCGATCCCCAAACCCCACTCTGGTGTGCTCACCTTTACCAACCTGAGGCCAATTCACCTCCTTAAAACAATCTCTAAAACTTTTGAAAAGGTCTTAAGCTCAAGAATATCTTGGGCGCTGGAACAGCTCCTTCACCCGTCGCTGATCGCTTACAGACCCGGCAGGTGTGTGCAAACCTTTCACCTCGAGCTGGAAGCCAACTTACGCGAAGCTTTTCGACACAGAAAACATGCAGTGATCCTATCAATGGACCTAACAAAAGCTTTCGACAGAGTACGAGCCTGCTGGATTTCCAAACAGCTGCACGAATGGCATTTCCCTCCGCAAATAATAATCTGATGACAAATTTTCTTGGAAATCGCCAAATATTCGCAAGAATTCGTGGGTATTACAGTAAACCCCACTCACTGAAAAACGGCCTACCACAAGGCTCTCCGCTCTCAGTTCATCTCTTCAACATTTACACACACTCCTTGGCAGCTTCACTTGCAAACATTGAAGGCTTGGGCCTTTGGCTGTATGCGGACAACCTAATCCTCCTGGCGACAGGAGAACACAACAAAGTCCAGGCGACATTAAATAAAGCGCATACCATTGCCTATAAATGGGCAAAAATTAGGGATGCTCAATTTTCTCCCAACAAAACCGAGGCGCTTCACATCTGCCGTAAGCGCTCATGCCACCATGCAGAAATTCGCTTAAATAGCCAAATCTTACCACTCAAAAACCAAGCATTAATTCTAGGACTAACATATGATAAAAACCTACTATGGAGAGCACAAATCAAAGCTACAACCAGAGCTATAAAAAATCGGAATAACATGTTGAAATCCATATGCACATACAGAGCAGGCCCACCTGTTACGCTTGCTGTGAGCATTGCCAAACAGCTGACACTCGGGTGTCTGGATTTCGGTCTACCCAACTTCGGCTTCGCCTCCGTAACTGCCCGCAAAAATAGCAAAATAGCAAATAGCAAAAAACTTACTGTCTTCATACAAACCACTATACCACGCCCTAATGCACTGCTGGGACAGGCGACATGAGACAGTCAACAGCTACACTCCATCATTGCTACTCGGCCTAATAGGCATGCCCGAGGAGGCAAAAAACAAACCGAAAAACCACCCCCCAATAGCAAACACACCCTTTCCCGCCTGGTTAGTGGACCCAAAGCACACAAATCTCACTCTGAGCAAATACCTAAAAGACAACACCAGCGCATCGATCTACAAGAAACTGCATTTTGAACAAAGGGATCAATACACAAAGAGAAACCTAAACACAAATTTCTTGTACACTGACGCATCAAAATCAGACGCGCGAACGACGTACGCAATAACAGACGACACAGGGATTCCCATCGAAGTAGGAAGGTTACCTGACGGTACCAGCGCCTACTTCGGTGAGTGTTTCGGTCCGAAACATTTATTGCACAATAATGCTAAAAAAGAATAAAGAAAAGGGATTAATTAAACAAAAAACAAGATAAGTAACAAAAAACATAACCTGGATTTGGCGACAATAACTAAGTCCCAAGGTCCCATAATTTCGATGTACAGCCTAAAAAGAAAAAGGAATAAAAACATAAGTAATCATAGTTAACAAAATTTTTACATGATATATATGCATAATAAGAACATTAACGACAATATAACAAACATTAAAAATAAATGTAAACAAACCAGAACATAAAAACTGAAAGTAACACATAACATAAAATATAACATATAAAACAAAACTAAACATATAACTTATGTTTATAAGAGTAACATACTCACCATAATAAACAATCTATTAACACGAAACACGTAAAAACAAACCGAAATTCAAAACCATTAAATAAACTAAATAAAAACAACGCACTCGCGCACAAAAATTACACGAACTGTCAAAAAAAAAGCTTTTGTCAAACCAGAAGCTTTTCTGAGTACTAAAACGCAAAATAATACAAATTATAACAAACGAAAGCAATCGTCGCCATATTTTTAACGCGTAGCTCAGTAAAAATTTCGATGAAAGTTGTCACTGTTGCAAGGTGGGGGGACAGCCGGGGGAAATATAAACCCGACGCAATTACAGTGCGGGGCTTTTGATCTGTGCAAGTAAAAGCTGTGGCATTGCCCACATTCAAGCATCCATCGAGTTTTTTTTTTTCATATTTTAATCGCGAATTTGCAGTGGCGTTGCCCACATCGTCTAGATTAGGGTTATATAGAAGGCGAGTATTCACCGTCTTCTCTTTGTTAGGGTAGAATAGGTCGAATTTTTAAAATTTTAAAATTTAATATAAAAAAAAATTAAAGTAACTTATCTATTCAATTGAGAAATTGCATAGATAAGTTAATAAGGAAGATTTATTATTTTTCCTTGAGTGCATTTGCCTCAGGTTAAATAATTATTTTCTGAAATAATAATAAAAAACTAACCAGGGAATTTGCCCAAACTAAAATATTTGGATATATATATATATATATATATATATATGGGCCTTTATCTACTAACAGGAAAATCATGGTCCAAGCATTTTTTTTTACTTTGACTATATAAATGAATAGTTTTATTCATTAAAACGCATAATATATAACCTGTTATTTAAGGAGACAAGCTTAATCAATATTTAGAATCAGAATCATTTCATAAATTCGGTTTAAAAGCCACTAAAAACAGTCCTCTGTTATGTCCTAATTCAGGATCGAGTATGATTCGGTTCGGTTTTTATTAGTTCTATTTAAAAATGTAAAATCTTATAACTCTATAAACATAAAGAATATTGAATGCATGTGAACAAAAAACAATTATAATTTTAGAGAATTTTTTAGTACTAAAAACTAGTGTTTGAATTTTGTCCATTACATTTTTGAACAGTCCTCTGTCACAATTTGAATATCGCGCCACAAAAATATTAGACACTATTGTGCTTACATTTCCCTTGAAACTGAACGTTAACAGTGTGAAGTTTGTTCGGTCGCCATGCTAAACAAGTCGCCGCCATTTTGCGCAGTGACAACTCCGCGTCTGTGTGGTAGCCACGTCTCTGTAGTGTTAAGTGAACAGTCCTCTGGTAAGTCTATTTTACGGTGTTTTATGTGTTATAATTATATTTATTTAACAAAAAAATTGCTCAGTGTGATAATTTATAGTTGTTTCTGTTTTATGAAGTAATATTTAAACTGATACGTGGTATGACATTTTTTACGTAAAAATAACAGTCCTCTGTGCAACAGTCCTCTGGAAATTTATAACACAGAGGACTGAAATTTATAATACAGAGGACAAAATTGCCTATAATTCGAAAAATAAGGGAAAATTACAATGGTTTCTTGTTTATATATATTTATATTATAACTATCTATCGACTTAACATACTACATTTTTAATTTTCTAGAAAAATAGGGTTGGGACAACTGTCAATAGACAAGTTTCCAGTTAGTAGAGAAAGGCCCATATATATATATATATATATATATATATATATATATATATATCTATATCTATAAAAATCTCGTGTCACAGTGTTTGTTACCGTACTCCTCCGAAACGGGTTGACCAATTTGCATGAAATTTTTTGTGTATATTTGGTAGGTCTGAGAATAGGTCGTAGGCTATTTTTTATACCTTTAACCAAAAAAACAGCTGCAAAATCCAAACAAAAATGGTAATTTTAGGAATTTTCACTTCATTTTAGTTTCAATAGCTTCATGGCCTACCTATTGTTTGACAAATGTAAAATTGTCATTAAATTGAATCATTACATTTAATGAAAATTTCAAATTTACGCAGCTGTCAAACAATAGGTAGGCCATGACGCTATTGAAACTAAAATGATCCATGGCGGCCGTCTCAAGAGGGCGGTGTACCACTTTCTTCACAACCACCTCGACATGGGTATCAAATGAAAGGGTATGATAAGTAGAATACAATAAGCAATGTAGTATACAAAATATATCTTTAGATCCATGGCGGATTACCGGGCAAGACCCATGTTCTTTGAGGCATTTCATCTGTGTAAAATTCATATCTCGAAAAATATTAAGTCAATGGATGGTTTTTATTGTTTACTATTGACTTATGGGTGCAGCGTAGGCGCACCGGGTCCCAGCTAGTATATATATATATATATATATATATATATATAAAACTTTAAAATTCATTTTCTCAAATACCCCATCTCGAAAATGGACGTTTTTGGTGTCAAAATGTTCGGGAGAAGTCACTCTAACACCTTCGGTGGGCCCTTCAGGATTTCGAAAGTTATGAGTATTTGTTTATAATCTTTAATTTTTTACGATATTTATTGAATTCTTTGCCCTGGATATAGTTGAAACGTCATCAATTTTCACCAAAACTTGTATAAAGGGTTTTTTTTTGGCGAATCTGTGGTCAGATATTCAAAAAACTGAACCTCTTTCCATGAAATGAATTTTGGACCGCCATCTTGGCTGCCATTTTGAATTTTGAAAATCTGGCCGCAGATTCGTAATCAGCCGCCAAAAATAACCCTATATATATATATATATATATATATATATATATATATATATATATATATATATATATATATTGTTTTTCGGGTCGCTGTTTCACCACAAGTTTTTTTTATACAACCCTATTCGATTTATTTCGATTGGCTTTTATACCGCGGTTTCTCTCGTTTCCTATATCCTTTGCGAAGTTTAAGAAATTTTTAATTTATTTCCACAAAATGTCACTACCACAAGATTATCCCATGGATAATTTAATGGAGCATGACGTTCAACACATTGAGGAGCCAAAACCCGGAACTTCAGATGTCGAAGGCATCAAGGTGTCAAAATTAGACATGCCCAAGTTCTGGGTGCACTAGCCCGCCTCAGTTCTACCAGGCGGAGATTATGTTCCAAATGGCGGGCTGCAAGTCCGATAAGGCCAAGATATATAATGTAATGGCTTCCCTGCCGGAAGAGGCGGTAACGGCGATGCGACTCAGCATCGTAGACCATACCTCCACTTACGAGGCACTTAAAGGGCATCTGCTCGAGAAATACGGCACTTCAGAGAAGCGCCGTCTCGAGCAGTTGCTGTCAGTGCAAGAGCCTGGAGACCGGAAACCTTCCGAGTTTCTCCAGGCTTTGAAGGCACTAGCTGGCGGGTCGTCAGCAGTCAACGATGACCAGATCCGGAACCTGTGGGAGCGGAGGCTTCCACAGGCCATCCAGGTCACGTTGGCCACTGCTGCCGACCAAACACTGACCGGTCTAGCGGCAACGGCGGACAAAGTATGGGAGGTGCTTCCACACGGAGGCGCCTCATACGCGTCCGCCATCCACGCCAATCACCCTGCCGAAGCGGAGCCCACATTGGTGGCGCTGAAAAGCGCCATCAATAAGCTAACAGCACGGCTGGACAGGCTGGACCGAGGCCAGCGAAAACCGAGAAGCCGAACACCTGCCAATCGGCAAGGCGGCTCTCGACAGCCCTCGACCACTTGGCCACAAGTGGCCAATAAACTCAGGGGTAGCCTGTGCGGTCGACATGAGCGAGCATACAACCGGCCGCTCATATCGTTTATTCGTCAGAGACACCAACAATCGGATGGACTTTCTGATTGATTCGGGCTCTGACGTTTCAATTGTTCCCACCAAGGCGTTCCCGGCCCATAACGGTAGCCCGAACGTCCTTCTGTACGCGGCCAACGGATCACTGATACGAACTTTCGGCACTAAGTTGCTTGAACTTGAACTCGGCTTACGCCGACGATATGTTTACAACTTCATTATAGCCGACACCACTAAAGCCATTATCGGGGCGGACTTTTTAACGAAGTTCAAATTGTCCGTCGATTTTGAATATCGGTATTTAGTCGACAAGCGCACGAAGTTTCGAATTAACGTGTGCGCTACCGTCGACTACAACCCCGAAACATTTCCTTGCCGAGTTATAGGCATATACAAAGAGCTATTAACGAAGTACGCTTCGTTAACAAAACCGCCCAATTTTAACCTTCCAGTTAAACACAATGTGCAACACCACATTGTGACTAAAGGGCAATTTCCTTTTGTCACCGCTCGGCGACTCCATCCGGAGAAACTGAAGGTGGCAAAGTTAGAATTTGACCACATGGTCCAATTGGGGATTTGTCGACCTTCGTCGTCCCCCGCAGCATCTCCACTTCATCTGGTCCCTAAACGGGACTCACATGATTGGAAACCATGCGGCGACTACCGTCGCCTTAATGCTGTCACTGTGGCGGATAGATATCCGATCCCGCATATACAGAATTTCTCCGTGAATCTTCACGGCTGCACAATTTTTTCGTAGGTTGACTTAGTACGTGCATATCATCACATACCCATCGCCCCAGAAGACTGCACTCATTACGCCATTCGGGCTATATGAGTTTACACGTATGCCATTCGGCTTACGGAATGCAGCACAAACCTTTCAAAGGTGCATAAATGAAGTTACGAGAGATCTCGACTTCGTTTATGTATACTTGGACGATATACTTATCGCCAGTAAAACCGAGGATGAGCATATCGTTCACCTCGAAGAGCTCTTTAAACGCCTCGATAGCTTCGGTTTAACCATTAAGCTAGAGAAATGCGTTTTTGGTGCAACAGAGATTAAGTTTCTAAGCCACCGCATCACAAAGGATGGAATACTTCCATCCTCCGATCGGGTTCAGGCTATCGTTGATCTCGCACCTCCAACTTCTGTCAAATCGATCCAGAAGTTTTTGGGAATGGTGAATTTCTATCACCGATTTATCCCAAAATTGGCTGAACAGATGGTGCCGATAAACGAGCATTTGAGAGACCTTCTCAACCGCTCACGTGCCAATAAAGTTTTTGACTGGCCAGCAGAATGTCAGGCGGCATTCCTCAAGGTGAAAACCTCGATGGCTGAAGCAACTCTGCTGAACCATCCGATCGAGGATGCAAAATACAGTCTTACGACTGACGCCTCTGATTATGCAATCGGAGGCGTTTTGGAACAATTCAACGGTCAACGGTGGCAACCTCTAGCTTTTTATTCCAAAAAGCTGTCACCAACAGAACGGAAGTACTCTGCATTCGATCGCGAGCTCCTCGCAATCTATGCAGCGACCAATCACTTCCGCTACTTCGTTGAAGGACGCAATTTCGTGGTCTATACTGATCACAAACCACTGGTTCGCGCGCTTCACACAAAGACCGAACGATCCCCTCGACAGACCAGACATTTGGGTCTAATCTCTCAATTTACCACAGACATCAGACATGTGTCGGGTAAACAAAACATTGTCGCAGACTACTTGTCACGCTCACTAGCAACCGACAATGTCGACTCGGTCACCTTCGACCTGCCTACACTGGCTCAGGCTCAACAAGGTGACACAGAGTTGAAGTCTCTGCAAGAGCACCCCAGCAACGGCTCACGGGTAAAACTAGTTCTCACGCCAATACCATTTACCGCCCATCAGGTATGGTGTGAAACTAGTACAGGCATTCCAAAGCCTTATATACCCACTTCCTTACGTAGACTAGCGTTCAATTCCGAACATAGTCTCTCACATCCTGGTGTTCGCGCTACAAGACGAGCCGTTACCAAGAAATACTTCTGGCCATCGATCAACAAAGACTGCAATGAGTGGTCTCGATCATGCCTAGGTTGCCAAAAGTCCAAAGTTTCAAGGCATACCAAGATTTGACCACATCCATATGGATATAGTGGGACCCCTACCCCCATCTCGTGGATACTCTTATATCTTAACGATAGTCGATAGATTCACGCGATGGCCTGAAGCATACCCAATTCGGGATATCTCAGCTTCAACAGTGGCAAAGAAATTCGTCACTGAATTTGTCCCACGATTCGGCGTACCTCTCGAGGGGTGGTTGAACGGTTCCACAGGCATCTAAAGGCAGCCTTAATGGCAAGGGACAACACTACTCATTGGAGTGAAGACTTGCCCTTTGTCATGTTAGGCATACGCACGGCAATTAAGACCGACTTACAATGCTCACCAGCCGAGCTCGTATACGGTCAGAATCTGAGACTTACCAATTCGATTTCTATCATAACCGATGAAAATCCAATTGAAGAATATCAGAATTCCTCTCTCGCCTTCGTTCTCATATGCAGAACATTAAGGCAATACATCCTCGGCAACCCGTCCAAAAGGATGTCTATGTGCCAGAAGCCCTGGAGAACGCTGACTACGTTTTCATACTTGTCGACAGAGTTCGAAAACCTTTCGAACCTCCATATGAGGGCCCATATGAAGTAATCAAACGATTACGGAAACACTTCGTCGTCAAATTGAACGGCACAAACCAAGTCAATATCCATTGACAGGCTAAAGCCAGCCTTCGGTTGTGACCCCGACAACGAAGCTAAGCCGTCTAAAGCGGTAACATTCCGTTAACGCTACGCTGGGGGGAGTATGTAGTGACCGCGTAAAGTTTAATTACCAAACTTTACGCAATGTCACACAACAACTTCCGACACGATCAAAACGATCAGTCGGAACACTCAATCGATCACCGAACGCAAAGTTCAGTGATCTTGCCGTTTTTCGTTCCGTTCCGATCAAGTCTAGTGATCGAACCAATTTCCGGCATCTCCAAAAACTCTCTATCAAAAAGGCTCCTGAATCGGTGACACGTACTAAGCTAACGCGCGCATGTAAATTTATATATAATAAAATCCGATTGACCAAATAAATATATATATATATATAGGTATATATATATTAGGGTGGTTCAAAAATGCCAAAAAAAATTCAAAAAAACGTGCACCCCCTATCTTTAAGTTCAATTAAGGCCCTCCGCACACGAGTCGACTGATTAGCAATCCCAGTTTGCAACAGGTTTTACAATAATGACATTTGCAACCAGTTTGCAACCAAAACGAGACTCTTGTCCACACACGAGCGCAACCGATTTTTGATCAATCGGTGTTCATATGTCAAGTAGTTCAGTAATTCAATATGTCGAGTAGCTTAGATGAGGAAGAATATCCGGCAAGTTTATAATTATATAAAACTTCATGCTTTTCGACTTCAAATTCAATATTAAGTGTTTGCTCGCTCATTTTATTTCCGAACTCTTTATAAACACTTTATAAACTTTATGAACTTTGAATCTAACCTATAAAATTTGACAGCTACAAGTGCAACCTCGCAACTGAAATCGCTTTCGACCGGCAAGCCCAGTCGCCCAAGACCAGTTGCAAACTAGTTTCAAATCAGTCTTGTTTCTGTCGACCCGTGTGTGGATTCCCATTTGCGTACACAGGCAAGGTCACTAAACAGTTGCGTATGCAACTGGGATTGCTAATCAGTCGACCCGTGTGCGGAGGGCCTAAAATGATGATTTTTGGCGGCAACCAGAGAATTTTTGATTGACACTAACCATTGCCGCCGAGCACATTTCGTTTTAGAGATTTGCGATTTTTAACAGCTGTTTTTGACAGCTGTCATGTTGCAAACCTTTGATTTGACGTCATATTCGTAATCAGCGACCTCGAAAACCCTCTATAGCACGAGATTTCACGTCATTTTGAAAAAAATGTAAAAAAAGGCAATATTTTGTTCATAGTTGACAGCGTTTTTGACAGCTGTCATTTTTCAAACCTTCGATTTGACGTCAAATTCGTAATCAGCGACCTCGAAAACCATCTACCTAGGTAGTTTAATGGACGTAAATAAACAGAAAGGCATAAAGTCGATTGCCGGATCAACGATAGTATCTACCCCTGAAGAAGACGTCGCAATCACTCCAGCCCCGGATGAACGGTCAATCACTCTGGCTGATGAACGGACAATCACTCTGGCTGATGAACTCAGAGGTGATATAATGGGTAATGGCTCGACCCACCTCAGCACAAATATATTGGCGGATAACAACTGTGGTGATAATTTTACCATTGGTGCTCCTAACTTAACGTCGTGTAATCTGTACTCCCAAACAGTTTCATCGCCTTCAAGCTCATCTCACACCTTACCACCGATGTACTTGCCTCCTCAATATATATTTAAATTCGGGACCAACTGGTCACAAGAAGAATGGGACAATCGCCTGAAAAAATTAAATGCAAACAAGGCGAAATCAACGAACAAAAAGAAAGTGGTAAAGCAATCTCGAAGCACGTTAAAAAAACTTAGTACTTCGGTGTCTAATGGAGTAACAGCCTACTTCGTCAAAGGCGCCCCGCCAGAAGCAGATATACCTTGGGTTTACAAGTTCTTCGCCAAGAACTTCTCAATCCCCATTACAAAATGTGAGATTGTTTCCCATAGTAAAAACAGGAAAGCCGTTAACTTCAAGCTGCTCATGCCGACCAAATATGAGTGGCTACTTCTAAACTGCGAATCTGACGTCTTCAAGTGGAAGAATTTATCGATCAGCCGTTGGAAAGAACAAGCATCTATCGCCAGTAGACGTGAAGGAGTAGCAACAATAGGCGTATCCAGGCGGAATAATCCTGCCATGAGACATCACAGCCATAGGTTAAGTAGTAGAATAAATAGTTCTAGCCCTAAAATAGTAAATAATCCAAGTAACTTTTATCAGAAACCCACCCCTCCCACTAACACGTTAAACCCACCCCACTCTACTATTAACCCAATTCGAAATATAACCAACAATAGAACGAATACTAACACCATTCCAACTGCGTCTAACTCAGTTCCGAGCCTGGACAGACCTATCCCGCTAACACTTAACGCAACAACAACAACTAAAATTCAAAATCCCTACTCTAACTTTTCTCGAAGCCACATCATTGTCGGAGGTCGTTCCTATGCTGACATTAATGAGGTTCCTAATGACACACAGAAATCAGTTGATTCTTCTGTAAGCCGCGCCAACAACATCCCCTTGAAACCTCCTTTCTTAAACCCGTTGCAACCCCCGGTTGTAAAAAATACCTTGATTTCAGCCGACTCATCCGATAGTCGATATTTGTTATCACGGTTAAGAGAAAGGAATGTCTTTGACAATGTAAGGCTGTTTCTAGCGTACATGCATAACAAACCTGACTCTACCTGTATATATGGTAAAACCAGGACCAGCCTCATTGTCTCGCTCCAACAAGAAGGTCTTCCTACGGATCATAGTGCCCTGCTCGAATTGTACACTAGGTACCTTGAGAATTATCAAATCAATCCTCATCAAGTTACCAAGGATCTCTCCGCTTATGCCGCTCATGTAAGATCAATACATGTGTCCCAGCTGCAAAAAAGCCGTGATGAGATGAACAGTTATTACCGCCCTTAACTAGTTACTTCCCCAACTGCCTATCCCACCCAATCTCTTCTCCCCAAACCCAGCCCACCCGAGGTTGTAAGAATCTTTTACCACAATTGTAGTGGTATGAGAACCAAACTTAATAACCTCTACATTGACTCTAAATCATGTCGCTATAATGTACTTGTACTGACCGAAACATGGTTGAATAGTACATTCCTAAATGAAGAGATCTTGGACAGCAGCTGGACTATCCACAGGTGCGATAGAGACTACAGTTCCACTGGTCTCACCAGAGGGGGTGGAGTCCTTATAGCTGTAAAAGACTTTTTAAATAGTGAATTAATCACAACCAATTGTTCAAAATCCTTTGAGCACGTCTTCATAAGAATCAAATCCGACCTGAAGAATATATTCATCGGTTCGTTCTATATCCCCCCAATTCCGACGAATCCAACTATGACGATCTATTGCATATAGTGGAGGAAGTTAACGATACACTCTGCGGCAATGATGTCATATTTATCCTCGGTGATTTCAATCGACCAAATATTTCTTTTATCCCCGACGAGGAAGATAATAAATTACTTCCTATTAATGCAACTAATGCCGTCGATATAAAATTTATCGACACTCTTTACGGCAATGATCTTCACCAAATTATCGGGCAACCAAATTCTTGTGGTAAATGGCTAGACCTGATCTTCACCAATTCGCACGAGGAAGTGAATACTCTACTCGTTTCCGATGAGGAAAACCTATTTTCGAACTCCATCCACCACTCCGCGTGGATCCTCGAATTTAATTCATCAATCCCCAAGCATCGTACATCACATAACAATGCACTTGTTTACGATTTTAAGAACGCGGACCTGGACAGTATTGGTTTCGAATTATCCCTAGTCGACTGGGAGCATAGGCTAACTAGCAATGATCTTGACGTGATAGTTTCATGCTTCTATTCTATCATTTTCAACATCATCGACAAATATGTACCCAAAATTAAAAAACGGGATAGAGTGTCGGAGCCATGGCTGGATAGAGATACTAGATTCCTACGTAATCAAAGAAATAAATTATACAACATGATCAAAAATAACACATATCGTCGTTACAAATTTAAAATGTCCTATGTGACATTTTCTTCAAAAATGAGTTTTACAGATATTTGAAAAGCAATTTTGAATACGCATACTTAGCAAAAACTCCCATGTGAATATCTTATTATATCGAAACAGCACGTATCATTTTTAAAACCTCTAAAGTGTCAGCCTACATTTAATTGTAAATCAAAATGACCTATGTTGCAATTTTAAATCACCCATGTGTACAAAAATAATTAAAATCATATAATTAGTCCATTTTTACTAATGATATTAAATTATTTCTATTTCAATACATTGGAATCACTTAGTTTTTATTTATAACCAAGGGAATAAAAATATTTTCTAAGATTTTTTTGTAGCAGGAAGTTTATTTCGTTTTTCTCGAAAAGTTACTTTTTACACATAGGAGATTTGAAATTTGCAACGACGATATGTAAACGAGAGATTGAATTCCGAGTACATTAGACTAGCCTCAGAATTTGCTGTTAGGTCTCGAGAGGCCTACTCTGCATATATTAATTCTGTTGGTGATAGTATCATAAGTGATCCTAAAAAATTCTTTGATTACGTTAACATTAAACGGAAGACTTCAGGCTACCCAACAACAATGACGGATGGTAAAGCCCACACCTCGTGCCCCCAAGTAATTTGTAGCATGTTTGCTGATAGGTTTGCTGAAATTTATAGCCCCTTGTCCAGCGCAGCACACGATGTAACTGACTCGCACACTCACACTTCCCTTTTAAATGGTATATCCCTTTCTGTTGATGAGATCATGGCGGGTCTGAACAATCTTGATATCAAAAAAGGTAATGGTCCCGACAATCTCCCTCCTATTTTCCTGCAGCGCTGCTCGCAACATATCGCGTTTCCTCTTTATCTCATCTTTAACAAATCTTTATCGTTAGGAAAGTTTCCCAAGCTGTGGAAGAAATCCTACCTAACGCCAATCTATAAATCCGGCGACAAGCACTCGGTAGACAACTATAGGGGCATTGCCATTTTATCATCAATTCCTAAGCTTTTTGAAAAACTTGTTCATGACAGGATTGTGCCTCTCATCGATCCATACCTAAACGAACAACAACATGGGTTTCGGAAAGGACGTTCAACAACTTCTAACCTTATGGTCCTTATTTCCGAATTGCTATGCGGTATGGAGAGCGGCCATCAATTGGATGCTGTGTACACTGATTTCAGCAAGGCCTTCGATCGAGTGGACCACGCCATCCTAATCGCAAAACTATTAAAGTTTGGTATATCAGGTTCTGCCCTGGAATGGTTAAAATCATATCTGAATGGAAGAACACAAGTTATCAGATTCCAAGGATTTCTATCTAATGAAATCGAAGTAACCTCTGGCGTTCCTCAGGGCAGTCATCTCGGTCCCCTTCTCTTCAATATTTTCATCTCCGATCTTTCCGATAAATTAGCAAATATTCCACATCTCTTTTACGCGGATGATCTCAAAATTTATAGTGTCATTAAGACCCAAACTGATGCTGCCTTCTTGCAGACAAAGCTCAATGCCCTACACGACTGGTGCACCATGAACAAACTGCAACTCAACACCAGCAAATGTCATGCAATTACCTTCTCCCGCTTAAAAAACACACAGACCCATAACTATTATCTCAATGGCATAATGTTGAATCAGGTTGATCATATCGTAGATCTAGGCGTCGTCCTAGACAAAAAACTCAATTTCAACCTGCACTACGATAATATAACTGCCAGAGCCAACAAACTTCTTGGTTTCATTAGGAGGAGAGCCAAAGAATTTGGTAATGTATGGGTCACAAAAACACTCTTCTGTTCTTTAGTCCGCCCTATCCTGGAATATGCGTGTCCTATCTGGGATCCTATATTCCAAGTGAGCAGTAGGAGGATCGAATCCATTCAAAAGAGATTTCTTCTTTTTGCCCTGAGACATCTACACAACCCCCATGACTACCAAACCCTGCCGCACTACTTGGACAGGCTCAAAGTGCTTGATCTCATGCCGTTGTCTAGCAGGAGGAAACTGCTTATATCTTGCGTTGCCTTTGACGTCCTAAGTGGAAAGCTTAAAGTGCAGTTTCTGTCGGACAGAATCAAATTCAATGATGTAGTTCGACACACACGACACACTAAACTACTTAGGGAATATCCACACCGCACCGATTACGCAAGGAACGAGCCCGTCAACAGATGCTGTATGGTTTTTAATAGCCATAATTCCTCTTTCTCCCCTTCCCTAAACAAGGCATCCTATAAAAAAATACTCAAATCCCTACTAACATAACCCCTTCTGACAATAGTAGGTTTTTAGTAGCTATCAGTAGTTATAGTAATATTATATTATATTATAAAAGATACATATGTTTAATCTAAGTACATATATGTATACCTAGTTTAAGTATGCCTTGTTTGGCGAATAATAAAAAAAAAAAAAATAAAATAAAAATAAAATAAGAATTATCAAATTTTTATTATCGTTTAAAAATCGTAAATCTCTAAAACGAAATGTTCTCGGCGGCAATGGTTAGTGTCAATCAAAAATTCTCCGATTGCCGCCAAAAATCATCATTTTAATTGAACTTAAAGATAGGGGGGTGCACGTTTTTTTGAAATTTTTTTGCCATTTTTGAACCACCCTAATATATATACACATAATCATTTAGTTAATCATATAATAAAACATTGTGATATAATAAGAATTATTTTGCGTGAAATAAAACTAAAAAAGTGCAGTATTAACAAAAGCTTTTTTTCTTTTTGTTTTACTCAAAAAAAAAAAAAAAAACAATAAGTTCCTCAGAACAAAGGAACCACATGATTCTCCAAAGAGAAACTTTGGTCCGAAATTTTTTTATTCCAAACCTACTTGCACACCCAAATTAGATGATTTTTGGGGAATAATTTTGATTTTTGATGTTTTTTTAGGGTGCTCGGATAAAAATTCGTTTGGGGCTGCCATTTGAAATTTTATATTCACCCTACCGCCTGCGAGTGGGTGTGGAGGTAGGGGTTAGTTTTGTGTGTAAACGATTCCACCCTTCAAGTTGAGCAGCTTTTATCCGAACCTTTTTTCACGTAAACCTACCATTCAGGTAATATCGGACCGTTGCCGAACTTTTGCCGCACCTCTGAATAAATAAAACTATTTCCGTTTGCTCTATAATGCATTAAATCCTTTCAGTAACATTTCAGTAACCATGATAAATTGAAAAAATTAAAATTATTGAACATTTACTGCAATTTGTGCTTCTAGTAATCTTGGCTTCGCCGGTCACCGGTGACCACCAAGGCGCTACGAGCAAACTCAGTGCCGGTCAACGGTGACCCCCATGGCATTCAATGTGTTAATAACTAAATGAATGAACTTATTACTGGATCGCGACGGCGCACCCTAGGGCATGGCGCCTGGGTTCGCTCACCCCTAAAGCTGGTACTGATTACCGGAACCAACAATCTATAGAAAGAAAAAAAAATCGTAGAATCAGCACTAGCCAAAGAAGAATTTAAAGACGTCCTCGAAAGATCTAGTGAACCTAAGAAGATACTAGCAAATGAATTTCTTAGCTAAGAGTTAGGACCAAACTCAAAAGCAGGCGTTCGACCCATCACCATAGATGACTACAGAAAACGACAGGTACCAAGGCAACAACAGGAGCCACCAGTTCAACACATAATAACTTCAACTACGTGGAAGGAAACGTGAAAAACTTAGGACACAAAGAGCCTTCAGGATAGCAGGATTAGCAGTATCACAGCAAGAAAAAAACCTTCTTTCTCAGTAAAGCAAACTCGATAAAAAACCAACTGCAACTACTAACATACAATGGAAGCAGCCTTACCAAATAAATAAAAAAATAATTAGTGTGCATAGGACCACACATTGGAAGTGAACACTTTTATGGCCAGTCCATATTTCCAAATCAATCTTAACGTTGCAGGAGACTAAAGGTTAATAAATTTTGGTTATGAATATCCTATTTATTGTTACTTACTGCAATAAAATGAGAAAAACAACAACGTAATAATACATAATTCATAATTCAACATACAAACTACATAATGTAGTTAATAGTAGGTACAATATACACAATGCATAGGCTATAGGATATATTTAGTACAAAGAAAATAGTAGATAGTAAATAATATATAGTTCATAGTTCATGGTGCAAAGTTCATAATACTTAGCACATAGTATATAGTACTGTTACATAATACATAATACCTAGTAGATAATACCCAGTACATGTCACATAGTACATAGTACATAATATACAGTACATAGTAATCAATACATAGTACATAGGGCATTGAACATAATGCATAGTACCTAGTATATACATAGTGCATAATACATTGTACATAATACATTGTACATAGTACATATTACGTAATATATAATATAAAATAATTAATATAATATAATACTATTATAACATACTACATAATACAAAGTACCTAGTATATAGAACATAATACATTGTACATAGTACATAAAACATAATATATAATATAAAATAAAATAATTAACATAATATAATATTATTATAACATACTACATTCTACAAAGTAAAACTCCCAGAGAAAATTTTTCCCACAAGAGAGTGCATAAAAAAGTGCAGAACATACAGACATACGCAGAAACCCAGATATCCCTCGTTTGGGGCGGCACTTCGATAACCACCTTGGCATGGTTAGATAAGGTGCAAAAACAGTCAGTTAAATAAATTGATGACGACACCGCCTGCTCCACCATCGACCACTTGAGCCACTATAGGTGTTATTGAATGCAAAAAATAGCTATAACAAATTTAATTGTCCACTTCTCCACAGAAGTCGACATAGTTTCAAATAAATATACGAAGAAAATTTACATATTGTTTACGTACCTTTCTTTCGCCGAGGAAATTAAATTGCCCGAAAATGCATTCCGCCAGCCCCACGCTACAAAATGGAAAGTAATTTCCTGGGAAATTTTCCTTTCTATTATTTTTCCATAATTATATTTCATTCTGCTTTCCCAGCAGTTTCGTTTTTTCTGAATTTCCTTTAAGACGGATATTATGTGATTATAAGGAGAGATCCAGTTTCTATAAAGAGTCTCCGTTCCTTATTCCCCAAAAGTGTCCGCTTTATTTTTCCCGTTTCCAGCTGTAAGTCGGGGCTGCTTAAGGCAAAATGTATCAAGTAACATTTTCATTCTCTTTTTGGGTTGATCTGGTTTTCATTTAAAAGATACCTACGTAATTTATTTACGAAAGATTGTCGTGCGACAACAAATTTGATACACCATGTAAATATTATATTAGGTACCTATATGAATTTACAGAACTAAACTTGGAGCTCTTTTATTAAAGTAGGGGTTTACTGAAATTAAAAATATATTGGACTGACCCAAAAATCGAAATCGTAATTTTCAAGGTCTCAATTCAAGAATAAAAGAAATGTGTGTGTGCGTAGTCAATTTTCCCTGCACGGTATTGCGTGAACCAGGGAGATATTGGCTACGTTGAGGTGTCGTTCAAAACGTATTAATCCAAATTTGATCTGAAAAGATTTTCATAAAATACGGCTGAGCAGTTTTTTTGTTTAAACGGCTTAACTCAACAAAGGAGGATGCTAGACTTTAGTGCCATCTCCAATACATAGCTATGTGTAATATGTCGTTGGATAGTTCAGAACTGTACAAAAATAGAGTTTTACATACCACCCTGTATTTTTGGAACCCGATAACCTATTTCCATGAGAAAGACACCAATTATAAAACGATAATCTTATTTGAAACTTTGTTTTATGTCAAAAATGTTAAAACAAAAAGAAAAGGAAAGCCAATTTCGATGTTTTTTTTTTTCCTTTTTTTACTTCTTTGCCTATATTTTTTGTTGGATCAGAGATATAGGTATATCTGTATTGCTTTATGAAAAAAAGGAGACAAATTTACTTTGAAAATCTTTTTGGTTAAAAATTGACCGAAATATGGCCACTCGAATATAGCTTTTTCAATTTTTACCTATTTAGTCCGGGGAAATTAGCATTTTAAAGACAAAACTCCAAAATGGCTGAAAATTGGACCACAGCTTCCTTGTGACTTTTTAAGAAAACAATTTGGGAATCATAAAAAACATGTAAGTCGGAGATAACGCGTTTTCCCGAGTTTTCCTTGTATCTCGATTTCTATAGGTCATATAACTCCGTGCGAGGGCTGAAAATGTTGATAAAAGATTCTACTTGTCATACCCATTCATTTAATACCCATGATGGGGCTTGGGGAGCACAATTTCGAAATGCGGCTATCATCTTGAAACCCCCATCTTGAGTTTTTAACAAAATGGTCAGGGGGGGGGCCTACTATGTATTCGGATCAGAAAGTAAAATGATCTGAATTCGGAAATTTCGTACTATGTATTCTGTTTTTCCAAACGCACCTCATCTGAAAGTACAATGACATTTACATATATTTGGAATTAAATTTGCTGGGGGCCTACTATGCATTGGCATTTACTTAGAAAAAATCCGAAAACTGTTGCTTCAGTCGTCGGAATGCAATTTGCTATCGGAAACAAAGAATGAAAAACTTTTGAGCATCAAGGAAGTACTTTCTTTATTTAAATTAAAAGTTAAACATGTTAACTAATACGAAATTCAATAATATTGTTTAATATTATAATTTTAGCTTTAAAAAAATAAATAAAAATGAGTGAGCCCTAAGCAAGAACGATTGAAACTGTTGGAATATTCATTTTACAATCAGATGTAAGAAAATAGACTCCTTATGTTTCAATTTGCTGTTTGGTGAAGAATGTTAATCTTGTGTAGTCCTAAATATATGGATGTGTGCACTATCAATGGCTTTCTTTTCTAGCTCTGTCCTTTTCACAATGTTATCTATTATGAACACAAGGATTCTTCGATTGCATTTCCTATTTCGTCTACAGTCTTCGTCCGAACATAACGCCTAGGCATTATATTCGGAAAAGTTGTTTTTTTCTTCGTTTTGAAACTATGTTTTTTTTTTTCGAACAGAACGCCTAGTAAAATAAAACGCCTAGGCAGTTTATTTAAATATAAAAAAAATTATTCTGAAATTCAACTATATTAATAAAACAAACTTAATTTTCATATAAATATAATTCCAAATTATTCTTTTAATTTTAAATTGAAGTATTTGTCATTTCTGACTAATACGATCGATTTTATTGGTCCATCTATCTTATATGTAAAGAGTCCAATTTGACTACCCTTTGAGTTTACTTCCACTACTGTTATACACCATTTTTCTTTACGGGCAACTGCATAAATTTTGGCATATGAAGAGGAATTTTCACCGCGACTTATAAGTTCTTCATCATTTTTATCTAAAATATCGAATGTATCTGGATTTCGTTTTATTAATGCCATTATTTGTGGCACATAATCGTTTAAAAATGTCGCAAAAGAGGTCTCTTTCTCTTTTATTTCGTGAATACATTTAAAAAAACTAGTAGATACATCATGCGGCAAAAACCAATTACCTTCTTCTTCATTTTCAAAAAAATTAGAATTATCTGCAATTAAATCGTGATTTTCTTCAATCCAATCGTCATAGTTAAAGTCCGATTGTAAAATCTTTTGTAATCCTGAATGAAGTCCGTCAATCTTAAAATCTGCTTTAGGGACAATGCAACAAATTTTAAATGCATTTGCTACAAAATTTGAATCCTTCGTTGATATATAATCAACTATCCAATCGCTAACAATTTTATAGTTTGGAATTTTCGGATTCCCTTGACGGGTTTGCATTTCAGGAATATTTAAAGCTTCTGCGATATATTCATCAAACCGTGATGTATAATATTCTTGAAAGCTACGATTAACTGCGACGTCTAAAGGTTGCAAGAGACCTGTTAAATTCGGAGACACTAAAACAACAGAAATATTGTTCTTTTCGAGATACTTAGACTCATTTAATTTAACGTGGCATCCATAAGAGTCCATTATAAGCAATACAGGCTCGTGGAGCAACCTGGTTGAGGCCTATTTAAAATGATTTTTTTAATATATTGCTTTAAAACCACATCATTAAACACTCCAGTTTTATTAATATCTACAAAGCAGTTTTTGTTAATACTTGGTTTGTTTTTTAAATTGGAAAATAGCACATGTGGTTTTACAAATTTTCCCTCTGCAGTTATAGCAAATGTTCTAGTAAAAAAAAATCAAAACTTCTCTGCATCCTTTTAAGGTTATAGTGGTCTTTGGCTCAGATTGAAAATAGCGTGGCACTTGATCAAAGTTAATTATATTACATTTTTTTATCTGCTTTTCTTCAATTTTGGTGTGAATTGTTTTCAAAAAATTGCTTGCAATAGTATTAACATTTTCAGGAATATTTTTTGTTGTGGTTTGACGACGAGACACTAAATTATGACGATTTTTAAACCGTTGACACCATCCTATTGGCTGTTTGAAATTAATTAAACTGTAATTGGTTTCACCATCTAATAATTTTAAACTATTGCAAATTTCCTGTGCTTTTAATTGTATATATTTATCTTTAACTCTTAAGCCTTTAGCGTTTCGATCTTTTACCCATTCTAACACTTGTTTTTCAACCTCGTCAAATTTTAATTTTGTTCCACCACCTGGTAATCTTCGTGCACTTTTTATTTGAATTTTTTGGTTGCTGACGGCTAGAAGAAGTTCCGATTTTTGATTGTGCCATCAATCGATGTGCCAATATTATATTTTTTTGATAATGCCATGCCAACCACCCACTTCCTTTAACACCGGCATTGTACTCGTTTAAAATGCTCAGTTTAAATTTTATTGAATAGTTTTTTCTTGAATTAAATGACATTCTATGGCTGTAATCATAATTTTTAAAATAGCTAAAAAAATGTTTAAGCAAAACCTCTTTTTACCTTATATACATACATATGTATATTTTAAAAGGTGATCCTATATATTTACTTTTTCAGTTCAGCAATAACTTCTTAAAAAAGACAAAAACAAAACTTTATTTGCAAAAAGATAAAAAATAAAATACACCAAAGCCTACTTTTAAAAATTTTTATTAAATTTTGTATCGAGTGGATTCGGAGCAAAGTGTTATTTATTTAGTCACCCAGGCACACTTAAATTAAAATGCATAGTAGTACAACAGCCCTTATTATACAAAATAATTGATTAACAAAAACCAGGTTATAACTATTGAAAACTTCTGAAAACTTAGGCTGGTATTGTCAAGAAAAGTGGGAGTTATGTTAGTAGGGATCTGTTCAGAATTAGCAATTTAATTTCTGACTCAATAAAAAGGTGCCGGAAGGGTGTGATTCAATAAAAAGATAACTTTGTCCAATAATCAAATTACTATTTATTTGCAATCAATTATTAGATTTTCTCAAATATAAATTCAATAAAATTCAACCTTAGATTTCCAAATTGCCAAAAATATTTTAATTCAATCTTAAATTCGTTATTAATTCATGATTTATTACTTGAAAATTCGTAAATTATTCTTTATTTGTTTTGTAAATAAGAATTACCAAAATATTGCTTGCTCTAGAAGTTTAAATGGATAACGCCACCTATCTGTCAGATGACGATTGATGTTTCGCCTGATGTGTTCTGCAATTAGAACAGCCAGGAATAACCTTTGTGGTGCTGCACTCCGGTCTCGTTCTTGGAAATCGTTTGGGATTTGCTTGCTGCCTGGTTACTGCTTGCTGCCTTGTTTGCTGCTTGCTGGACTGCTTTGCCTTGTTTCTTCGCAAATTCGTCCCTCTGTGGTTGGTTAGAGTAACTGCTGAAATCAATTCTGGTGATTAAGTTACTGCTGTATTAAAGACTTCAAAACTGTCTTTAATTCGGGCTTTACTGGGAAAAGACCTCAATTCTGTCTTTTCCGAATGCTAAGTTCGATACTTAGGCTTTGAAATTGCTTTATTGCTAAAACCTCAATACAGATTTTATCTTCTAGTTCAAGACTCTAGAAAGATTAAAAGCAATCTGATTTAACGCCGTCTGTGCGTCGGTATTTATTTCTACTCGAACAATAGCTGCGGCTATCCTTTGGCAGGGGGCTTCGTTCTCGAAGTACATAATTTCGGGTTTATGTACTAGATCTGTGTGCGATGTCCGATCAGCTGTTCTCCTGTGACTCGTAGACGTCAAATGGTAATGGTGGTTTTGGTAAGTATTTTATTCGGATTTTTATTTTATTTACTAATTTTAGTTTATATTTTTAGGTTTCTAGTGGGGGATGAGATGAGGAGGAGCCGGCGATCATTCCATTGGGGTTGACAGGTGATTGTTTTTGTGCAATCTGTTGTATATTTTTAGTTATCTTTTTATTGAATCACACCCTTCCGGCACCTTTTTATTGAGTCAGAAATTAAATTGCTAATTCTGAATAGGATCTCAGTTTTTTCTTATATCTTATCTTTTCTTGTTGAGTATGACTACTAAAAACCATACAGCATCTATTGACGGGCTCGCTCCTAGCGTAATTGGTACGCTGTGCGTATTTAGTAAGTAATTTGGGGTGTCGTGTGTATCCGACTTCATCATTGAATTTCTGATTCATTATAATATGTATAAATTGACAGCAGCTTTTTTGCTATACAACGCCTAAGCGTTGTGTTCGAATAAAAACCTCACTAGGCGTACTACTCGCACACAACGCCCACGCGCTATGTTCGGGCGAAGACTGTAGTACAGCCGACACTATTTGATAAGACAATCCGATGCAGAAATCTTCGCCAAAAATTAACTGCGCAAAAAATCTCAGAGCTGCCCTAATTAATATCTGGTGAAATGGCTGTTGATAAACGTGGTATTGACAATTTTCCTTGATTTCATCCAGCACAAACAAAAGCTTCTCTCGAAAGTCTGAATAAACTAATGAAACTTGAAGCATATAAATAATATTCGTATTTCATAACAAAAGTTGAATAACCGTGGAACTGGTAGATTAATTCTGCTACCTCAGTAGAACTATTACCGAAAATGACGGTGCAGAAGAAGATGCTAGTTCCAGAATAAATAAAGCACGAGCATATGCATGCCTGTTCCGCAAATGGAAGTCATCGGAGATCTCAACTAACACCAAATTGCGGCTGTTCAATTCCAACGTTAAGGCAGTTCTTTTGTGCGGTTGCGAAACATGCCTGCGTCGTATCCTAAAAATCCGCTGGCAAGATAGAATTTCAAACGAAGAACTATGGCGCCGTGCTGACCAAGAAAGGATAGACGACCAAATCAGACGAAGGAAATGGAATTGCGTTGGCCAAACCTTGCGACGCGAAAACGAAAATCTAATCAAACAGGCCCTCGACTGGAATCCGCGAGTAGGAAGACCTAGAACAACGTGGAGGAGAACCCTACTAGCAGAAGTCACAACAACTGGGAGATCCTAGTCGCGCAAAACAGAGTCCGCTGGAGGGCAACTGTTTCCGCCCTACGTCCCATGAGGGACTAAAGGAGCGTAAAGAAGATAACTAAAGTAAAACTAGTTCGGATGTGAGTTCGACCCTTTCGGTCCGCACGATCAGCTTCCCAGTATGATGGATGTTGAATATATGATTGGATATTTTAATAATAAATGAAAAATAGGCAATATAGAATATATCTATAATACCGAGAATTTGTCACAATTGTTTATCAATATTTTCGCTAAAATGTCAAACTAAATGTGCGCACTTACAAGATTAGGATGACGAAAATGTATATAAAATTGATGTATTAATGTTTTTCGGCACCTCAATGAAGTCGATATCAGTTTTGGTTCGCGCGATATCGTGCAGGTACAAAAATCACTTAAGTCATTTAAACCAAAAACCGCTGTACCGAATTTAATAAAAATCTTTTCAGATTATATTGTCCCTAATACGCTTCGAACGGCACCTGAAGTAAGTCAATATCTTTCGTGGTTCGGGCGATATCGTGCAGGTACAAAAATCACTTACGCCGCTTAAACAAAAAAACGGCTGGACCGAATTTTATGAAAATCTTTTCAGATCATATTTTGGTTAATACTCTTCGAACGGCACGTCAACTAAGTCGATATCTTTTATAGTTCGCGCGATATCGTGCAGGTACAAAAATCACTTAAGTCATTTAAACCAAAAAACCGCTGGACCGAATATTATAAAAATCTTTTCAGATTATATTGTCGCTAATACGCTTCGAACGGCACCTCAAGTAAGTCAATATCTTTCGTGGTTCGGGCGATATCATGCAGGTGCAAAAATCACTTACGTCGCTTAAACAAAAAAACGGCTGGACCGAATTTCATGAAAATCTTTTCAGATCATATTTCGGTTAATACGCTTCGAACGACACCTCAACGAAGTCGATATCAGTTTTGATTCGCGCGATATCGTGCAGGAAAAAATGACCACATCCGTACGCACATACACACACACACACGCACATACTTCCTCCCATTTTTTTGCTTAAAATGCTCCTGGGACCTTGAAAGATGAAAATACGTTGAAATTTTCGATTTCGATTTTCGGACCGATTACAATAACTTCCTATACTGGGAAGTTAATAAAACCTGCTCACAGTTTTGTCGAAATTTATAATATATTTAATGTGTTCCGAATACTATTTCTTCGTAATAGAATACAATTCCCGTTAAAACTTACTACGTTCGTATACGATCTAGGTCATTCTTGTGTATCTAAATTTTTTAAGTAATTCTTTGATGCATTAATGATGTATTTTTCTGAGACATGTGCTGAAAACAAAGAATTTTGGGTGGTTCAGATGCAAAATAACGATTTTAAGCACCTACATAACTTCCAAATGAAGCCAGTTTCTCGTCTTTATACCGAATTTAAGAATTCACAATTACCCAAATAGCCTGAATATGTTGCTCTACGATAATCGGTATAGGAGTTATTAAAGTTTAAGTAAATTAAAAACTTTTCCAAAGGTATTTTCGTAAACACTCTCTATATCAGTGGACAATTTTTTTCTTCAAATATACCCTATAATCAGCCCTTAATGGGTTAGAATTTAAGTCTAAAGCACCCTGTATATAATTAAAGTTAATTAAAACAAACTTTTAATTATAAAATGGCCAATACTTCATACTTCAAAAATTTGAATTTATAGATATGACAACCAAATTCAGATTTCAAATCCGAATATCAATGGTAACACTTTGTTCAGATCCGAAAATTTTACATGGTATGTACCAATTAACTTTCCAATAGAATGTGAGTTTCGGAAAAATAAAACTTTCTGATCCGAATACATAGTAGACCCCCAGATTGGATTGTCAAATTTATGTCATATTCTCGCACGCCATCGCACACAGCAGCGAATGTGTGCGAGAGGATGAAATGAATGCTAAGAGCGGCGTCTGCATTGCGAAAATATGAAATGAATGGGTGCGAGACACTGACATATAGAATGGACTGCTTATGAGAAATTTTTCATGGCACCAATTTGTTCCATAGGCTACAAACCTTTTTTCACTCCATGTAAACACCGGAATCACTTTTGAAATTTACATTTTTTTAAATACGTACTTAAAACATTAAAACAACACAAATATTTTGTTTAAAAAAATTAATAAACACTATTTTCACTTTTTCACCTTTTAAAATGCCTTTTTTTCATTAATTTGCAAATTTTATGTGTATCTGATTTAAGTTCTCAACGCCTGTCTTAGCAACTGACATTCTCACCGGGGGCTTATGGGGAAAAGAGCAAAAGATATAAACATCACTATACCCGTCTATTTTTTTCTAATTGATTTAACGCAAAAGATATAAACATCACTATACCCGTCTATTTTTTTCTAATTGATTTTATTTCTGAGTGCTTCTGTCAGTTTGGGGGCTTATGGATGAGCGAGCGACTATACCTTTTTGGTGCCATCGGTTTGTATGGGAATAATTGCTGATGAGCAGTCCATTATTATATGTCAGTGGTGCGAGAATATGCCATGGATTTTGAAAGCGGGTCTGCATTGCGACTTAGCATTCATTTCATTATACGCTGCTGTTTGTAAGTGGAGCTCAACTAAAAGTTTCCATGCTCTAGCCAGCTGCATAGGCACAAGTGCTAAGAAACGAGTGAGCAACAAAGTGCGCGTGTCGCCAACAAGTGTCCAGAAACGGGTGTAGCAACAAAATACGCGTGTCGCGAATTCTTTGTTTTACCCCCAGCGAAAGTGCCAAACGCGCCTAAAGAAGTTAACACTTCAAAAAATATCAATTAACCACGTATTTTTTGGAGAAAAAGGAGGCTGAAGTTGAAATTTTAGTCAAGAAAAAAACAAAATTTTGACTTTGACGAAACATAACTCTGGAAGTTGGTGGGTTGAAGCACAGACTTAAATATCTGTAATACAGATGTTCCGCTTCATACAAAATTTTGTCACCAGCAAATTTTCTAGGGGGATCTGTTAATATTCCCATCACGAAGCTTTAGTCTACTCATTCCACATAAGCTCTCCGCGCACATAAAAATTTGCGACAGGAAAGTCGTCTATTGAGATCATGTTACCATCAACCAAACTAAACTAAAGTTAAAATTCTCAGAAGAAATATGAAGCTTCACTTCACTGAGAAAATTAGAATCTAAACGAGTTGGTGAGAACCAACTCGTCAGCAAAAATCTAATGTCAGAAGTAGAAATAATAATTATAATAATGTCAGTCTTAAGATTCAATCCGTAAAATAAAGAAGTACTCCCAAGAGTATAATTTTGCGAGTAAAGTTTGTTTTTATTTTAATCTAAACGAAACGAGAGACATAACTCGCGTGACCATCGCTGCTGTCTGTTGCTGGACCTCGACTAAAAGTTGCCATGCTCTAGCCAGCTAAATGGCTGCAATATTTAAATATTTTGCTTGGATTAATCGCTTTCGGCGACATGGAATACGTTTCGGCGTTTCACCTATTCGACTGCGCGTCTGTATTTTACGTGCATAGCTGGGGCAGTATCCCAGTAGGGAAAATCGCAAGTATTTACTGTGGGAAGTAGATTTGGAAGTACTTCTTTAATTAGTGTTTCCTGTTATGACTTATAAGTAATGCAGAGGAGAATGGGTTTGGTGACCAAGCGTTTGATTTCGCGCAAAAAGCGTGTGGAAAAACTTCGTAGCTGCTCGTTTTCTTTGTTAATTATCTCAGTTATCTCAGCCATTAAGTTTCTGATCTTTAATGTATATTTGAATTTATGTTTATGATATAAATATAAATCGCTTAATTTTACTTATTTTACTGGTTCTGAAAAAATTCAAATTGAATCCAGTAGATTCCCATAAAAATTTAGATCCGTGACTTTGGCTGAATATAATATGACTTTTTTTGCATATTTGCACAATGTTTAAAATAGCAAAAATTTCTGTTTCGTGACTATTGCATCAACCCGACGATATGTACTGTGTACTATGTACTACATATTTCCTATGAACTATGCACTATGTATTTATTACTATATATTAGCTACTATTTTTAATAAAAACTACATTATCCCTGTCATCCATCGTCCGATCTTTGTGTGATAGGTTTAAGACAAATATTTTAATTTCCAAAACATTGCAACACATTTTGGAGTGAGTGGATATAAGTAACAATTAAATAAACTTTAACAGAATATTCATAAATAAAATATATTAATCCTTATCGTATTATATTAAGATTGATTTGGACATTTAGACTAGCCATAGAAGTTAACACTTCTAAAGTGTGGTCCTACGCACACTCGTTTTTTTTACAAAATTGGAAAGCTTGAACAATTTCCTATGAATAATCTTCTTATAAATATAATTGTAGTGTCTGTCTGTAATTTCAAAATAATTGTGTTTTTTTAATTTTATATGGTTATTTACATGATTTTAAAACGAAATCACGCATTTTTAAAATTTTTGTCTGTCTGTATGGCTGTGTGTCTGTATGTCTGTATGTCTGTATGTCTGTCTGTCTGTTTGTTCGGGCTAATCTCGGAAACGGCTAATCCGATTGGGATGGGACTTTCACTGAAAGATTCAGTATTTTGGCGAGCATGTTTTAGGCTATTTATATGAACTATATATTAGCTGTAGCTGTATGTATGTATGGATGTATGTATATAGACAAATCTTGAAAACTGATTTTGACCCACTTTTATATAACCGATCAACTTGAAATTTTACCCATATGTATAGTTCGGGTGACAATGCAATCCGACCTATTTTTAAATAAATCAAGATGGCGGTTCCAAGATGGCGGCCGAATTTCGCAATTGCGCCCCCCGACCCCCGACATTGGTATCAAATGAAAGGGGATGATAAGTACAATACAATTACCTATTTGGTGTCATTCCAAATTCAAAATGGCAGCCGGAACAAAATGGCGGCCATCGCATTATTTACATCACGATCGGTATGGGTATCAAATGAAAGGATATGACAAGTAGAATACTATTAGCTGGGTGGCGTAATTCCAAATTCAAAATGGCAGCCAACACAAAATGGCGTACTACCTTTTTTTACAACGCTCTCGGTATGGATACGAAATAAAAGTGTCTCTACACATACACTTTTATTTCGTATCCATACGGAGACAGTAATCTGGGTGACCATACTTTATGCTTAAGATACCGATCGAAGAAGATCATATGGAAGCGTGGAAAAAATCTAAAGTTTTACAAGACTGCATAATGGCTGTCTGGGAATGCGATGAGTGTACAATGGCAAATAACCGCGAGATTTAAGATGTAAAAACCAATTATTTTGGGGAGTAACTGTTTTATTGGCATAGATTCCGGGCAAATGTTGCCGGCTGTCCGGACAAATATGTGGGCCGATGATATTGATGCATGTCTGATATGATCACTCATATAGGGACATATTGGAAAACGTCATTTAAAGAAAAGATGAGAGCGCAATCGGAAAACTCAGAATTCAGTACTATTCTCCTCAATAAAGGATATACAATAGAAATTGTTCTGAGATTAATGAGAATGATGACAGTGAGCTGCAGGATGTTGTTTGAAAGTTAGTAATAGACGAGGAAATTGTGATGAGCGACATTTATGACGATTTCGAAAATATCAACTCAACTAAATCGACTCAACTCAGTAATGCCACACAAGTGAAATATCTACCATCGTTTATAAACAAGCGTTACAGCGGATTTTTAACCAGTGCCGTGCGGGCGGTATGACCGGGAACGACGAAACACGAAAACGGGAAGCAGCAACTGTCCTTTTTAGGATCAAATCAGCAAATCGTCTTAAAATGTTGGCAATCTTCGTCTCAAGCCATGTTCGCCATGGGGCAAGTTTAGGGTGCCAATTATCTGAGAACGTCAAAATCTACGCACAGAGGAGATATTCTGAATAAAATTGGCTAGGAATCTGTTGTGCACGTAGTATAAAAGTTGTCCGATGATTAACCTCGAATTTTAAAAAAAGTTGTAGGTAACATATTTTTATAGTCAACTCTAAAGTTTTTTATTTATCCAAAATCATGTCTTGCAGATTTGTTCTTTGTTTCATTTTACCCTTTTCTTATTCCGGACTATGCACACATAATTTTGTTTTATTAAAAGGCGTTGCGACGCACGCGGGTTTTTGCTAGTGTATGAATATGAATGCTGATCTTATCTGATGAAGCTACTGATCGATGATTATTTGAAGTGATAACAAAAAACAATATTCATGGGCCAAATGGACGTTAAAACTCAACTCAGATGGGAAATGTTCAAAGCGATATCCAAGAGCATTGACTTCTGAAACTGTACTCGGAAACGATGGCTACCCGTTGCAACGTCGTCAATTGACTGAGGTAAACGGCAAATAGATAACTTGATCAGGTTTTTGAAGTTGGCAAGTTGGATTGGATTGTCCAAGACGTTTAATGCTCACATAAATGTTGAAAATATGTCACGAAAGGTAGGGATGTTTTTGGTGTTGCTAATTCAACTACGATCGACGAAGTAACACAATATTAAATGGGACCTTATGTTAGCAGTAATGGAGCGACATGGCGAGTTTTTTCATTTGTCATTCATAAAGGATATCCAACTGTGGTTCATTTGGTAATTCATCTCGAAAATGGCCAAAATATACATATATTTTACAACGGATAGTCCTGCAGGAAGGGCTGAACGACCACCATCCACCATATTGATAAGGGCAGCGAGGCGCACCGGGTTCCAGCTAGTAAAAAATAAAAGATAATTCTAAAATCTTGTTAAAAGCTACTTATACAATAGAATGCAATATGTTAAGTTAAACGGTTGTACAAGTGTATCAAAGATTGTAAAAGTGGGTGTTCCGCAAGGAACCATCTTGGGTCCCTTACTTTTTATTATATATATTAATGACATTTTTAGTTGCCTTCCTGTCAAATCATTGGTATCCTATGCGGATGACACTGTTGTGCTTTGTTCTGGTAATAGTTGGAATGAAGTCAGGCTTCTGTTAACAGAAAGGTTAAAACAATTAGACAATTGGCTCAAACTCAATCAACTCTCATTAAATTTAGATAAAACTACATTCATAACTTTTGGTAGTTACAGCGATAGTATTCCATCTGATTTCAGTGTATGTATTAATAACCGTGCAATAAAACGTGTCTATCAATATAAATACCTAGGCTTGTACTTTGACTGCTGTATGAGATGGAATAACCATGTTATTGACCTAACTAAAAAAACTAAATACTTCACTTTTTTATTCTATAAACTTAATAGACTACTTAAGCATAATCTATTGAAATCGATCTATCATGCCCTTTTTGAGAGTATAATTAATTATGGAATAATAGCGTGGGGGGGTGCCTACAATAATTCTACAAGGTCTTTATCACTAATTCAAAATAAACTGCTTAGTTCTTTTAGAACAAGTAATTTTCGTAATACACCTTTAAATTTTAAAGATTCTTTTGTTGTAACCTCACTATTATATTACTACAATGAATGTCGTAAGTTGTACTTAGAAAGGCATGATAGAACGAGGCATAGGTTATTACCATTACCTAAAGTTAAAAAATCAATTAGCACTAGGAATGCTTACTATGTAGCAATTATGTATTACAATTTACTACCTCAGAATTTGAAATTACTGAATGGCTCAAAAAAAAGTATAAAAGTTAAGATTACCAAATGGTTCTATGATAATTTTAAGAAGACTAATGTATAAGAATATTTCAACCTGTTAATCTCTTTTGATTTTTGAACTAACTATTCTTAAGATAATTTTTTGTTTTAATTTGTAGCAATGCACTTAAACCATGCAATAATGTTATGAATGAATGAATATGTATGCATATTTTTGTATAAAGATATTTTTCCGGTTCCAAATACAGGTGCTTACACACCTCTTTGGATTTCTGTATACTGGAATTAAATAAATAAATAAATTAAGGGACTTAAATGTAAAAAGCCTCGGCTGCGAGGACCGGATGAGAACGCTGATCAAAATTCTTAGCTCGAAACATCAGGGTTTTAACGCTTGCCTTTTAAATTCGCGTAGTATTCGATCAAAAATTGGCGAAATAAATGAGCTCTTTATTAATTCCGGTGTCCATGCGCTTTTCGTTAGTGAAAGTTGGCTCAACGATTCCATCCCCTCCTCTGCCGTTAACATTGAGGGGTATAAGTTATTTCGAAACGATCGGCAGGGACGTGTTGGTGGTGGAGTCGCCATTTATTTGCGTGAACATCTTAAATCTAAAACCGTCGGATTCTCCAAACTCCCAGGAATTGAATTTATATGTGTTGAAATTTCTAGCGCTTCTGATAAACTTCTTCTTGTCTGCGTTTATTCTCCGCCTGGCATTTTCAACCCTATTAATGCTGAAGAGCTTAGCGAAGCTCTTGAGCACCTATCCGGTGATGTAATGCTGGGGTATTTTTCCTTGTTGAAACCAATTAAAGATGATCTTTCTTCTTAAAATTAAAGATTTTCTTTTCTATTATGTTTTTTGTATTTATTTTGATTTAGACCACTAAAGCTTTACAGCAGTGAACTGCCGTCAGTGCCTTCTCGGTCGGTTGAGATTACAAATCTGATTCTTAATTCTAAGTTTCCTTATTTATATCGAAAACTTACCACTACGCTACTCTAATTTTCCCCTACCTAAATTGTTTTAATCATACTCGCGTTTTCATGCCATTCAAGCGTTCTTGTTCCTGATCTTTCCCAACTTCGTATTTATTGAGGTATTTCTTTCATGAACAGCTCTTATGCTCATTTATTCGGGTCACATGTGCATCGTTCTTGCACTTGCATTCTGTGATGTAATTTATTTGTTTACAACGCTTTGGTCGCGGTGACCGTGGCTGTTAATTATTACCGCATGGATTTTTGATGCGTCTTCGATTTTATTATTTGCATTCGGGTTCAAGTGCTCTAGTTTGTGTGCTTGATTTTATGTTGCTATCGTGATGCAACATTGTGTGTTGTTGGATTGTTGTTAGTGAGATCTTCATGTATTCTTGATCTCACTACATCCCCCATCGGGTAAAATGAAAAATTTTCGGTGCTTTTGGAGCGAAAATTTTTCTTCCTATATGATTTACGTGTTTTTTAATCTATTTTTATGTATCTCCTTAATTTTATCTCCTATTTTTATCTTAGCGTTGACTCCTATGTTTTCTATTACCTCGTATGGTCCTTCATATGGTGCTTCATGTTTCTTTCTGTTACCGACTTTTAATAAAACATTGTCTCCTACCTTAGCTTCTAGGGGTTTGACTTTTGTGTCATATGCTATTTTTCCTTTTTCTTTACCTAGGTCTATTAATTTTCTTGCTAATTGGTGAGCTTGTTGAAGCTTCCACTTAAGTTCTTTTGCGTAATCTTCTATGTTGTATACTGGTTCTGGGTTATCTTTTGTTATCTTTGCAGGTAAATTTATTACTTTTCCAAATACTAATTCATGTGGTGAAAATCCTGTATCTGAATGTGGTGTTATATTGTAACTAAAGGTATAATATTGGATCCATTCATCCCAATCTGATCCTTGACTAAATGATAATAGATATTCATTTAGTGTTCTATGATTTCGTTCTATAGATCCTAAGGTTTCGTGATGGTATGGTGTTGAGTTTACATGTTTTATTTTTAGCATTTCACATATATTCTTAAATGTTTCATTCATAAATTCTGTACCCATGTCTGTTTTGATATTTTTGAATGTTCCGAATTTCAATATTACGTTTTCTACTAGCGTTCGTGCTATTGTTGCTGCTTCTTTGTTTTCCATTGGTATCGCTATTATGTATTTTGTTAAATCGCATTGAATCGTTAATATACATACGAGTATATCTGTATTGTTTTGATGGTCTTAATGGTCCTACGGTATCTATTGATAAGGTCTCGAAGCTCGTCGTTGGTGTTTCTGTTAATTGTAATCTTTCTTTCGTGTGTCTTATTTGTTTATTCTTTTTGCAATCCATACAAGCATTTACATGTTTTTTAACCATTTTGTTTAAATTCTTCCAGCAGTATCTTTGTCTAATTTTGCTGATTGTTCTTTTTACTCCTGAATGTCCTCCTATCGCGGGTGTATCATGAAATTTCTTTATTATTTCTAGTTGTTCTTCTACATCTGTCACTCTTATGGGCGGTTTATATAATAATATCTTTAACTTATTTTCTCCTTTTTGATGCTTTTCGTTATATATTTTTATGAGCT